>ML275547.1:0-57604 GCA_005239495.1 Nicotiana undulata
TATATATATATATATATATATATATATATATATATATATAATTCGTAAAAACAATGCCAAACTACTCAATCAGTTTGTACCACAAGGGAACCAAATAAACAACCAATACTCTTTGCAAAATAACCACAATAATATTTAACAACAACGGAATAAGCCAAGTAATCGTAGAAACAATAATGAACATAGAACAATTAAGCCAAGAATCAATTAAAATGGGAACGGGAAAGGGATCATGCTTAACATGCAAATTGGGTGGTGCATAGATACTCGTCACCTCACCTATACACCACGCCCAAGCATTTCACATAGCAAACAAGTGGGGATTCCTATTCCCTCAAGTCAAAGTTACACCAAACACTTACCTCAATTTCGCAGGTCACTCACTGCTCAATTACACCTTTTCCTTTAGAATCTTGCTCTAACTTGCTCGAATCTAATCATAATTAACTCAATATCATTAATTAAGGCTAAAGGAACTAACTTTATTGAAAATTATAATTTTTCCTAAGTTTTCTCAAAAAACATGAAAACTCGACCCCGGGCCTGCTTGGTCTAAACTCGGGGTTCGGACCAAATTACGTTTACCCATTCACCCATGAACCCAAATATACAATTAGTTTCGAAATACGAACTCAATTTGAGGTAAAGATTCGATTTTTACAAAATACCCTAATTCTACCCAAACCCTCAATTTTTACCATAAAAATTCTTAGTTTTTGATTTAAAAGTGATGAAAAACAATGGGTAATTGAAAGAGTAAAGTTTATAATTGATTACCTATGACTTGGGGATGATATTAGGTGAAGAAATGCGTTCCTAGGGCTGTGGGGTTCGAAAATTTGAAGAAGAAGAAGTCTGCCCGTTTTATATATATTTTTCTGCTAGCTATTCTGCCTCGTTTCTCATGCCAAACGATATGGAAAATCAATTTTTATATGTCCAATGGATTCCTTGTGAAATTCTAGTTAGGTTAGGATTTTGAATCACTCAATTTGACATTATAATAAAGGAGATATGTAGGTTTTAACACGTCGTCAGAAGCAATTTCGTAATTAACCTGAAAAATCTGACAACCTTAGTAAAATGACCACAAAATCCTCATACGATGTCTACATTCGATGATTCTTTTTTGTAGGGGTCCGTAATTACGATACAAATCTAATACTTTATTCAATCATAAATCGGAGCTCATTTGTTCAATATGATATCATTTATGCTTGAAGAAACGATGTTGAAATATAAGAAAGAACGAGCGCAACACAACCCAAACCTATTTGAAACTCTCTCGAGCCCTCGGGGCTCTAAACCAAAAATGCACGCAAGTCTAAAAGCATCATACAGACTTGCTCGTGTGATCAAATCATGAAAATAACATGTAAAATTATAAATTAAACCTCCAAACTCATTATTTTCCTCAAGAACACTTATAGTTCATAACTTTTCAACCGTATGTCCGAATAACGTCAAACGAACTCCGTTGTTCACCAAATTTTACAGGCAAGGCCTAAATATCATTACAAATCTGTACCAGGCTCCAAAACCAAAATACAGCCCCGATACCAATGATTTCAAATATTAATTCTTTTCTCTATTTCATAAATATTTCAGCAAAATAATTTCTTTCAAAAATTGATTTCTAAGGCTTGGGACCTCGGAATTCATTTTCGGACATACGCTTGAGTCCTATATTTTACTGCAGACCTCCCGGGATCGTCGGAAGAAAAATCCAGGTTCGTTTACTCAAAATGTTGACCAAAGTCAACTATAATCAAATCTTAACTCTAGAAATTACTATTTCTCATATTTTAACATAAAAGCTTTCTGGTTTCACGCATGGACTGCGCACGCAAATTGAGGTATTCAAACATTAGTCTTTTTATGGCTAATAAGCCTAGAATTGGGTCTAAATTCTTAAAATGACCCTTTGGGTCATCACAAACATGAAATTAGTTCATCAATCCTAACTTGATAGATTTGTATTGTTACTTAATTCATGTGTCCTGCCAACTTGTTCAACCTAACTGTTTGCCTTAACACTTATTCTAAATGATTCTGTGATTAAGCAAATGTCCTAAAATGTCAGCTTGCACACTTAGTGTAATTAGGTCTCTTCTGAATTAACTTGTTTGAAACTATGTACTTTGCAAACCTTGCTTGTTATCTGAATGCAATTCTGTGTTCTAAACTTTACTTCTTCTAAAATCAAACTGTTTTAAATCTGTCTATACCTCCTCTTATATGTTGTTACTCTTTTAAAACTTCCATTCTTAGTCCCTTAGGTTCTATCCTCAACCATCCCGGTGTGAGCACTACTCAGGGTCCACATGAGGTTCCTGTGAACTCTGACACACCGGGAACTGGTTCCCAATCTCTTGTGAATTATCTTATGAATATGTAGTTCTGGTGTGAGCATTTCCCTGGGTCCCTGAGGTCCTTGGGAACTTTGACACACTGGAAACCTGGTTTTATATGTGCTATGGGTGAATCACTCATTATTGGATATGTTGTCCCTATGAATTGAGCCTCGAAGTTGATTGGTTTGAAGGCCTGGTTCCCCAAGTTTATTTGGCCTAATGAAGGCTCCCTATAGTTTATCTTATTACTATTATGTAATTTATTCATTACTCTTGTCTATGATAAGTTTGTAATAAACATATTCTGGGGTGTATAGTAAATTGGGAAAGGGTCTTTATTTTCTTTAGTCAATTCGGGTAGAAAATCCTGCCAATAGGATTTCATTTGTGCTGTTAATCCTGTTTTTTACATCATCTTTGTTAAAATCGTATGAGTGTCGTACTTTTATATTAGAAATCCTGCCTATAAGAATAAAATTATTTTGTTAGAAACCCTGCCTATAAGATTAAAATTGCTTTGTTAGGTATCCTGCCTATAGGTTGTATTAATTTTTCCGACAAATATATGTGTTAGCAATCATGCCTATAGGACCCCCAATGTTTGGTTCAATTATTTTCTGGCATTGTGTACAATTTCTGCGCATGTACTGCTTAATAGACATCATGCCTATAGGATTAAAATCAGTTTCAAACCTAGATATCATGCCTATAGGATTTAAGTCAGTTCAGTAATTTGAAAGCATGTCTATAGGATTAAAGGGAAATACAAGGCTATAAAATATGTCTATAAAGCTAAAATCAGTTTTATACTTAGATATCCTGCTTATAGGATAATAACCATCACACTCGTAGAATTCATGCCTATAAGATTCAATTAATTGGTTCTAAATACAAGCGCCACTTTCAATCACTTAGACAATATGCATATAGGACTTAATAACAATTCTAGATTCGAAATTGTGATTCATTAATGCTGGAAGTGCCCAGATGATACTGAATAAAAAATAGTAGGAAACCAATAGGTCTTAACACTCGCCTTAATAAAACTACCTTCGTATATCTGTCTTCTCGCATAGAAATCCTACCAATAGGACTTTAAGATTAATAAAGTTTGCTACATCAATTGTGTGCATTTGTTGTTCTATGTGTGGAGGTCAACATGAGCCCCTATCTGCCTTTTAACTGAAAGTCCTAATTGTTACTTTTTTTACAATTTTGAGCAACTGAGGTTTAGTCTAGAACTATCCCAAATAGAGGTCCTAATGCCTCCAGGGCCATTGGTAAGGGACGGGTAGTGCACGCATAGGAAACGAACTAGAATCAACTAGAGCGCTTTAGGTAACAACTTAAAGATAGTAATCGGGTAGTAGGAGATGATAATCCGTGTGCTATATGCTATGAGTAACACCCCGACTTGAGGGAGTTACGAAGACACTGGGTGATCCTTTAGGTTAAAAAATTTAGCCCCCCCCCCCCCCATTTTCGTTTTAAAATAAATCGTTGATTTGTACAAATTGCTTCCTTAGACTAATTATCTTAATTTAAGTTTGGCCGGGACCCACCATTGTGGACCTCGAGGGTGCTTAACACCTTCCCCTCAAGGTAATTTGAGCCCTTACCTGATCCCTAGTGATGTAAACTGGTAATAACATGAGTTATCTACTCTAGGTTCCCTAACGCACCTTAATCCATTAGGTAGCGACTCTAAACCAATTCCTTTTCCCTACCCTCTCGAAAGGAGTTGTCCCAAAATGTCGAAACCCAATTTCGCGAGATAAAGGGGGCGCGACAACATGGCGACTCTGTTGGGGACTTATTAAGGCTCTTATCATAACGAACTTGTTTTGTGAATTAGTCTTTTAACAAGCATGCCTGTATTATTCCTTTAATACTTGCACACCCCTTTCCCTTCCCACTCTATGTGAATTTATTTGCCTATCTTCATTCATTTATGATTTCTCTTCGTTGTTTTATTACTTTTTTTTACTACGAAAACTGACTTTTCTCCTTGTTTTCTTTCTTAAATGCCTTTACAATTGTTAAATACTACATTTATCATTTTTTATCGTGCAAATACTTGACAACGTAATATTTTCTTTTGCATAAATCATGTTCAACATCATATTCCACTCGTACTTGATGAGTGTCTGCGCTATTCCTCTAGTACCCTTTTGAATTCGGAAAGGCTTATTTGTGGTAAAACTAGTCGATCAGCGGTGCACTCGACAGTTCCGTGCCTTTCCCCCTCAAGTTGTCCACTTGAGGGTACCAATCTAGACCTCTATAGAAACCTTACTCTGATAATAACTGTACATGCATCATGGTCAAACCTAGCCTGGGTTAATATGTTGTCCACATAATAACCCATAAGGAAACCTTGTCCAAAGTCCACCAGGGTTTCCATAATCCCAACGGACGCAACCAGGATCTGTGAATTATTTGGAGAAATATATGCCAATATGCTAATCGTTAATGTATAAATAGTCGAATCCGGAGGGGGAAAGGGTCTAACTTTGTTTATTTTGCAGAAAATGAGGCACAAAGTCCCCAGGTTTGGTATGGTCCGAGATATACCACCGTTATTGCTAGATTGGTGGGAAGACCTTCCATCAAGCGACAAAAATCATGTGAAAAAGGTCCCAAAAACTTACCTTCCTTATTAGACATCCAACAGAACAACATGTTGATCGAGGCTGCTACTATGTTCTGGGACGGAGAAAGGTCTGTATTTTGTTTTGGCAACATAGAAATGATTCCTCTTTTGGAGAAAATAGGAGGCTTCGCTAGACTACCTTGGGACAATCCGGGTTTATTGGTACTAGAAAATCACACCCCCAGAGGGTTTCTGAATATGATGGGCCTAAGAAAGAATGACGACTTGGTATGTTTGAAAAAGTCCTATATACCTTTTGACTTCCTTTATGAACGATGCGGACACAAAAAATCTTACCGTATCTTTCATGATGAGATCTCCATCACCTCCCTGGGTTGGATTCATCATAGGGTTTTTATATTCATCGTCTTCTTTTTGGGTATGATAGTGTTTTGCAAGCAAAAGGGATAGGATTCACACTAGGTTGGCCATGGTCACCAAATCTTTGATAGAGGGAATCGAGGGACAAACATACACTATCGTTCCTATGATTACAGGAGAAATATATCGGGCTTTGGATCGTTGCTAGAAAGGGTTAAAACATTTCGAGAGTAGTAACTTGTTGCTGCAGATTTGGTTGCTAGAACATATCCAAAGAGGTCAATACCGCCAAGACTTTCCACGGAGACCATGGAATGATCACATAGCTTTCCATCACCCCAAAACAATGACCTTTATCCCAGACAAGTTTTGCTCAACCAGAAAATGCTACAAAATTGGTACATTTTTTTGACAATTTGACCAAGGACGAGGTTCATTGGATGTTCGAGTGGTTCCCTACCGGTGAATTCATCATCAGATCCAAGGATGTTCTGTATTTGGCGTTGATCGGGTTTAGGGACATACACCCTTATGTTCCTATCAGGGTTATGAGACAAGCTGGTAGAAAACAAGTCCTACCATGAGTCTCCAAAATGGGTCACTATAGAACAGATTTTCAAGATGATGACATCCCGTACAAATGTGAAGCTCAACACATGTGGCACTTGAAGGTCATTGTGGAAAAACACACCATCAAGCCAGATCGATACCATGCAGGGCATGTGTACTTCTTCCCATCATGGTTGGACGATAGCATAGCGGGAATAGTCGAGCCACGGGTCGGTCAAGGGAACAGGGTCATAGATGAAGTTGCTGAAGCACATGTGAAGTATAACATACCGCACAAAATATTTCACAAGTCCGAGGCCGGGCATTTGGAACAACACAAGATTGATATGGAGTAAATTAATGAACGGGGTGAAATGGCTACTAGGTCAAGGGAAAGGCTAGAATATTTGGAGTAGGGTTTAATGGAACTAGAGGGGAAGATGAGGAAAAGAATCATAGACTGTCAGAATGCAGAGGGAAACGAGGGAGGACATCTAGCAAGGGCATATCTGCTGCTAGACATGCGCGACCTGGGGAACCTGATCAACGGAGCCAAGCCTGGAGAAGGTCCTTCTAGGACCAAGTAGATTAGGATTGACTTATTTATTTATTGTTGTTTTATATTTGTCTTATTTATTACGTTAATGAGATGAAGCAATTATTGGCTTTAAATTTCTCCAAATCTACTTGTCGCTAGGCATACCTGGGCAAAATGAGGCTCCCAAATTAGGACGCGAATTTACATTTCCGCGATATGTGTTTAAATACTACAAATACTTTTCCCGGAATTCTTACTGACTTGGTTACCTTTTGTTTTTCTTTCTTTTGATTATTCCCTTCCCCCAAGGTTGGTTCACACATACTGGCATCATCAGCATATCACACTATATCCAGAGGCCCTCCACCTCCTCCTCCTCATCCTCCAAGTGTTCCGAAAAGCAAGGGAAAAGCTAAGATGGACGATATGAGTGGCGTCAGGAAAGACAACGCTGCACATGCTGAGAATGTGGAAACTTCAGATGGTCAAAGTACTCCGGCACCAAATGATTTGGTCTTACAGCTGGAACATGAAATATTATAATTGCAAGGGCAGCTCGAGCAGGTTCGCAACTTGGCTAACCTTTCCCTCACATTAAACGTCCCAGACATCAACCAACCAAACACTCAAAACCTAGGACCTCCTCAAAACACACCAAACCAACGTCCGCAAAATCCTCCTGCACCCCATCAATATGCCACACCTCTTCAAAATCCTAATCCCCTACCCATACCGACACCCCCTCAACACCAGCATCTCCCGACTCAATATCCGCAAACCACTTATCACACTCTTCAAAATACCCCACAGCTTGTCACCGATCCTCAAAATTAAACCAATGATCACCACTACACTCAAACCCCCAGCATTCACCAAAACAATCCCATATACGTGGAAACCCTACCCCAGTCCACTCAACCAACTTCATATACACCACAATCCACCGAGAAGGACCTGCTTATTAAGAACATGGCAGAGGTGCTCAAGAAGCTCACAAGTCGAGTCCAGGGTGTTGAAGGAGGTAAAGGAATTGAAGGTTTGGACTATGAAGACTTGTGTATTCAGACAGACGTGGAACTACCAGAGGGTTACAAACCTCCTAAGTTCGAGATGTATGACGGAATGGGTGACCCAAAGGTACATTTGAGAACATACTGTGACAAGCTCGTAGGGGTTGGAAAAGACGAAAGGATTCGCATGAAGCTGTTCATGAGAAGCCTCACTGGAGACACCCTATCTTGGTACATAAGTCAAAATCCCAAGAAATGGGCTAGTTGGGTAAGCATGGCATCGGACTTCATGGAGATTCATGTTCAATACAGAAAATGCACCGGATGTCTTCTATATACAGAACCTCAAAAAGAAGCCAACAGAGAATTTACGCGAGTATGATACTCGGTGGAGGTCAGAAGCAGCAAAGGTCATGCCAGCATTAGAATAACAACAGATGAACAAATTCTTTTTCAGGGCTCAAGATCCATAATACTATGAGAGGCTAATGGTTATTGAGAATCACAAGTTCTCTTATATCATCAAACTCGGGGAAAGGATCAAAGAAAATATTAAGAGCGGAATGGTAACAAATTTTGAGGCACTGCATGCCACGAACAAAGCATTACAGTCAGGGGGCATATCAAAGAAGAAAGTAGTAGGGGCAGTGATAGTAGCCCAGGGTCCAAAATATCCGCTCACATACCAGACACCTCCACCCACCAACCTTCAACTCCCAGATATCCTCAACCCGCCACCACCTACCACACTTATAACACTCAACTAACCTATGATCATTCACCTCCAGCTCACCAAAACTATCAAAAACCCAGGCCCAATTTTGATCGCAGACCACCTAGAGAATACACCCCTACTGTTGAACCCATCGACCAGTTATATGAAAGATTAAAGGCTTCCGGATATGTCACCCCTATTTCCGTTGTGGCTATGGAAAACTCATCCTAATGGGTTAACCCAAACAAGATGTGTGCATACCATTCTGGCATGAAGGGACATACTATTGATGAGTCTCTTACCCTGAAAGACAAGATCCAAACGCTGATTGATACAAAGGTCATACAGGCAAAGGAAGTCTCACCCAATGTCCTCAACGACCCCCTCCTAGATCATAGGGGTGAAGGAGTAAATGTAATAGAAACTGATGAATAATGGGATCCTGAGGGGTCAATCAGGCTTATTCGGGAAGGTGATGACCCTAAGAAAACTACAATCACACTCACTCCCGTTGTTGTATAGATACAACCGCCAATAAAAGTTGAGGTAGTTACATCAGCTCCGTTGAAGTAGACATGACACCACTTCCAGCTACACCTACTCCATTTGAGGTAGAAACAGCCACACCCTTCATTGTGACGGTGGCATCCACACCTCCCTTCAAGTCCAACGTCGTACCTTGGTATTATGTTGCCGAAGCTAGGAGAAGAAGAAAAGTAAAAATGGAAGAGTCCGGTGCTGCACAAGGAATGACTAGAAAGGGAAGAATCTACACACCTAAAAAGATTTGGGAGGGACAAGTAAGGAAGCTACCACCAAACAACCCATTATCGAAACTTGTCCAGATAATCTCTGGAGGAAAGTGCAGGCAAGAGAATACTCTGTTGTTGATCACCTGAACAAAACTCCTACCCAGATATCAATCCTATTGCTACTACAAAATTCTGAGGCGCATAGGAATGCTCTGATGAAGGTGTTGAACAAAGCATATGTACCGAACCCAACAATATTACCAGCGGGGAAATGTCCAACATGGTGGGGCAAGTGCTGGAGAGCCATGGATCACTTTTCACGAAGATGAGTTGCCACCTGAATGATTGAGCCATAACAGGGCACAGCACATCACAGTGCAATGTGAAGATAAGTTCATCGCCAGAGTTTTTATAGACGGAGGGTCCAGCCTCAATATTTGTCCACTGACAACTCTGAAAGGGTTGGGCAACGATCTACATGAAATACGAGTAGGATCTATGAATGTGAAGGCGTTCGATTGGTCGCATAGAGCTACGATTTGGGAAAGCAATTTACGTTTGCAGATGGGTCCTACTTGGTTCGATGTCAAATTTTAGGTGCTAGACATATCCACCTCCTACAATTTTTTGTTGGGACGAACTTGGATACATGATGTTGGGGCTGTTGCATCTACTTTGCACCAAGACGTGAAATTTGAATTGAATTATCAGGAAGTTATCATCCCTGGAGATGAGAGCAATCCCATTTACACCAATTAGACTGTTCCGGTAGTGGAGAACAGAAGGAAGCTAGGTGGAGAGACTTACCATCGCATTGAGCGTGTTAACGCGATTGAGAAGGATAAATGGTGGAGTAGAAAAATAGAGAGCATATTGGCATGGGCAGGGTATGAACCTGGTAAGGGGCTCGGTGAGAATCTCTAGGGTATCGCCAAGCCAATACAGCTGAAACGTCATGGTACAACCTTTGGGCTCGGATATCCGTATACCTGGTAGGAATATAATGATTGTTCCCCACCATGGCATGGTCCATATTACCCTCTTGAGCAGCCAGTGCCGCATCTAAATCAGACCTTCGGGCCGATACAATATGGGGATCCGAGAAGAGGAAGCTTTGGCTGCACTAAGGAATTTTTGTTTAGAAGATGAATATATTGATTGCAGTGTGATAGTTGAGGAGGAGGAAAAGGAAGGCCTTACCATTCAGACAATGGAGAAGGGAAAATTTCTCAAGAACTGGATCGTTACACCATCAAGGGCCCGACGAGTCCCGGGGTAGCATGGCTGCTAGCATCATTTATTCTTGAGCATTTTGTTTTAAAATAATATTTTCAGTATTTCATTTCGAAAAATGTTTTATTGTTACTATTTTTTTCATGTCCTTCTCTCTACAACATTACTATTTCTTATCTTGATGAACCAACGACTGTGACATGTAATGAGACAACGTAACACAAGGACTATGATTTGGAAGAAATAGAAGAAGAAGAAGATGTGTTACTTGAGGAAATTGTCAGAGAAGGTGAGAACTTTGAGAACAAGCCTAAGTCCAACCTGGACGAAACCAAGATAGTCAATTCGGGAGATTATGAGACCATCAAAGAAACTCGCATAAGCATCCACATGTCACCGTTTAAGAAGGAAGAATACACTCGTTTCCTTAAAGAGTATGGAGATATTATTGCATGGTCATACGATGATATGACAGGGTTAAGCACATCCATAGTAGCTCACAAGCTACCTACAAATACAATGTGTCCGCCGGTGAAGCAGAATCTCAGAAAGTTCAAACCAGACATGAGCCTGAAAATCAAGGAAGAAGTCACCAAGAAGATCAAAGCCAAAGTCCTCAGGGTAGTTGAGTACCCAAACTGGTTAGCCAACATTGTACCGGTTCCAAAGAAAGACGGAAAAGTTAGGGTGTGTGTTGATTATCGGGACTTAAATAGAGCAAGTCCCAAAGATGATTTCCCACTACCAAATATACACATTCTGATTGACAATTGTGCCAAGAATGAACTCCAATCCTTTGTAGATTTCTTGGTGGGGTATCATCAGATTTGAATGGACGAAGAAGACGCAGAGAAAATAACCTCCATTACACCATGGGAGTATATTGCTACAAAATCACTACTAAAAAATGGTTCTATTGGAACAGTTATTTAGTAACGGTTACAGAAGTGTTACAATAGATTATCTTTTGGGACGGTTTTAATCATTCCAATAGAGTGAAAATGATTTTGGTACACTTCTGAAGCAAAACCGTTCCAATAGGATAATAACTGTCACCATAAATAAAGTTATGAGGACGGTTTAATAAGGCGATACAATAGGGATATTTATAGGAACAGTTTTCTGAAATAAAATAGTTATTGGGACGGTTTATTTTTCCCTCCCTGATTTTCCTCCTACATATTTACTTAAAAAATATAAAAATAAATGTGACCCCACAAAAAAAATAAACTATACTAAAGTAAAATACAAAACCCTTTCCCTACAGATCCTAGACAAATCCGCCAAACTAAAGAGTCCTCTTTCTAGTCTCGACGCCATCGACGAACCTTCGCCATCGATGAACCTTACTCCGCCATCAACGAACGGTTCTGCTTACTCCGACGAAGGAATTCCGACGAAGGACAACCATTTCAACTAATATATGGAAATCTCAAATGTAAATTTTCGGTATTTTTCCGTGTTCGTGACTGTTCGCATTTGCTATTGTTTCGCCGGAAAAGTATTTCGCCGGAAAATTGTTTCGCCGCTTCTTCTTCTTTATTTCTCTGGTAAGATTTCATGGTAAACCCATAATTTACTGTCCTTTGTTTGTATTATATGATTTCTAGTTTTTGATTTCATCTAAACCCGGAATTTTTTTATTTCTAGTTTGTAAAATTGTAATTATCTAGTTAGTTGGAACAAGTTAAATTTTGTTTAGGGTTTTTTGAGGCATTTTCAGTTGGAATTTTTTTTATCTGACTAACGGGATTTGAGCACCAAAATACATGGTCTGTCGTTTTATACTATCGGCAGACTATACGAGCATGGTGTTACATTAAGGGCTTTCTTACTATTTGTTGCTACTTGACTTTTCGTGTAATCGATCACATTTTTCTGTTAGTTTTATGTGTTGTTACTGTCTGCCATGTTGCATTTGCCTAATTTTCATGAACTTCCACTCTACAAACCTGTTCATCAATGTGAAGACACTCTTAGTGCACTCAAATCACATAAAAAAACATTTCAAGATTACGTACATACTTCAATGAAGACTAGAAGAGCATGGAATTTAGTAGCAATATCAAGTAAAAATTCAGTATTTGCAGCAAATCAATCAATATTTTCTTCATTTCCAGTGTAGACAAATATAGGACCTCCTTTTTTCCAATATTTATCATTTATGAGATATTTTTGTTTGAAAACTTTGGAACTCTTTGGTAGAAAAGTGAAATGATCAAGAATTTGAGGAAAATAATGAGCTTTAAATGGTATTTTTGACTTGACATGTTGTGTCTTTAATGAAAATTGATAAGTTCCTGGTAAATAAATTGGCTTAATTTCTCCAACTGTAATAGAGATAATAAACAGTAAAATCAAGAAAATGAAAGAAAAAAAGGAAGAAGAAAAAGCCATGGATATTTTTCTTAGTTGGTAGTACTAGTTTTTGTTTCTTGGCTTGGTTTTTGATGAGGATGAAATGGATAAGTAGGGTCTTTTTTTATTGTTAACTTTTATGTTGGCTTTACTGAAAAGTTGTTACGTAAAGTTTTTGGTATTTTTGGATGATTCTGAATTTTTATAGATTTTTTTATATACATATATCTAAGACAAGGTTGTCAATAGCTAAACATCATAGCTGGAGTCAAGGTCTCTAGTTTGTCATATATAAAGTAAAGATAAGGGGCATATATGGTGGCATGTCACATTTCTTTGCTTTGAACAATTTAACATTTCAAATTTGGAAAATTTTAGCAACGGTAAAGTTATTTGCGTAGGAATTATAAGTTGCGGGCTCGAGACGTGAAAGCAGCTACTAATGTTTGCATTAGAATAAAGGACTTCATCGTAGGGGTGCAGCCTTTCCTCAAACCCTGCATAATGCGAACTAGCTATCCTAATTTTTATGCTCAATCCTTTTGAGGTGAATAGATAGAGTAGATTGCTAATTTTCATGAACTTCCACTCTACATACCTGCATATTTGATCCTGTTAGCTAGGCCCATGATTAATAATCTCCATCTTAAGGACTAACAGGAAACAACAAATATTTTTTCGGAGTAGCATGGACAAGGATTCAGTTCATTAGGGCACAAACATTCTGAAAATTTAGGGGAGATCACATGAACAAAAAAAGTATTAAGTCCTCTCTTATATGATGGTAATTGATTAGAAAGCGAGCTTAAGATGTTAATTGACTTATGTATTATATTAGTGTCAGTAGAAGAAAATTTTAAGTTGGTAACGTAATTGAAAAGTTTGCTGATAGACAAAATATCATATCAATGTTAAAACTTTGCATAGTTAATGAATTTGAATACTTCAAAATGTTGTATAGGATAATATTATTATTAGTGAAATGATGTCATATAGCGTGCCTGTATCTGCAATAAGATTCTGAAATGTATTATTAGGCCATGATATTAGTAACTTGAGGATGTGATTGAGTGAAGTCAGATGCATAGATGTATTCCTTTCAGGTGAAAGAAAGAAGTCATGTAGAAGTTAAGAACATCAATCAAATCATGAGATCCCTTTCCAGTTCAATGTCTTTAAGTTAATTTAATCTGCTTCTCTTGTTGTGTGCGCCTCTTCTATTTTTTTCCTGTGTCTGTTGCTTCAGCGTCATCTTTTGTGCTCACTTTTTTGTACACTTTTATGATTTTGTTGATTTTGCAGAAAATGTCCGATACTAATACTGAGAACTGGAAAAAGTTGAACAATCCACATACTGCCGGAAAAACAAGCTTCGCTATAATTCACAATGAATTGATGTGTTCTCTTATTTACTATTGAATATGCACTTATCTTTTTAAGAAGATTTTTTTATATCCACTTTATGTAACTAGGAAAAAACAAGGGATACTTCAGATCCACTATCACTTAAGCATATGTTTGTGGCTGCAAGAAAAAGGAAACCCGGGCGATCATACAAAGAATCAGATGAAGATACAATCAAAAAAATAGTGAGAATCAGAATTTTCATGTTATTACTATTTTATTTTGAGGAATTATTGATTTCTGTCTTTCTGAATTTGCTTGTAGGCCGAAATGGAAGAAACTCAAATGCAACAAACCGATGATGGCAATGAATGTGTTAATGCATTTGCAACTGTAATGGGACCTGAACATCCAGGACGCGTGAGGTTGTATGGACGAGGGGTTACACGAACTTCTTTGAAACAGAAGGTGAGATAATCTGAACGCACTCAAAATTCTACGAATGATTTCCAAAAGATGGAAGAGTGGATGCAAAAGATGGAGGAAAAATTTGAACAACAAAAGATAACTATACGTCAAGAAGTTGTCGAAGATGTTATCGGAAAACTTCAACGTTCAGGATTAACACTTGACCCTAACATTATAGAAACATTGTGTGATCAGTCTGCACCACAAGCAGCCATTCAACCAATTGATCAGCCGTCTATGGGTAGCAACAATCAAGGTCGACGCATTTCAGGTATTTACTTAAAACGTCGACATACACACACCGTAACTAGAGCTTACTGTCTTAGAATCACTCCTTATGCCTTGGGCAGTATATTATTTCTGTATGTTTGAATATGTCTTGGGAATTATATAGTTTCTTCTTCTTCTTCTTCTTCCTAAATGTCCAAAAAGCGCCGAAATGCTGGCGAATTTTTTTCAGAAAAAATTCTGCCCAATTTTTTCGGTTTCTGCCCAAAATTTCGGCCCAAGTAGATGACTTTTATGCGTTGTTATTATTTCTGTGATTGGACTGATATATTGTTTGTGTGTGTTTGGATATGCCTTAGGCATCTGATTGGTTCCTGGCCTTTATTTTGGGCATCTGATATGTTTTCTATAATTGGTGTTCTGTTCGGCGCTCGGTTTTACAACTTTAATTTTCGGTTAAACCGAAAAATCGAAGTTTGCATGGAGGAGTTAGTTTTCTTGAGCATGTCTGTCTGCTTACATAGTTTTCTTGAGCATGTCTGTCCGCTTTCAAACAAATGTAGTAATACTTATATTCAGAAAGGTCTACTAAGACCTTTAGATGAAATTTCATGCAGTATTCGTCATAGTGATCATCACTGATCAGTGGTCATCAACATCCTGATGGCCTCATTTTTTTAATTATTTTTCTTGTTTTAATCCCATCTTCTTGCCCATAATTCAACATCAAAATTTGCCACTAGACTCCCAAAAGTAAAGTCGATAACTGTTCTCTTTGGATACTGCATCAAATGTTTCCTTTCTTGTTCCAGATTAGACAGGATACACCTAAGACGCCCAGAAGAAATTCAAAAGATATGAGGGAGAAGCAAATTTTAGTAGCATATTTTACCTAAGTTACTACATTGAATCATTGCACTTAAAATAAACTAAGTTGACATAGTTTACTTCAAAATGTATGTTATAAAATAACATAAAGCTGCTGAATTAAAATGTATGAACTGAGATTTAGGATGAAATTGCATATGTTGTGCTAATAATTTGCTGCTGCCTGAATGATTTTATCTGAAATAAAGTGGGGTTGATTGACTCTTATTCCTTGAATTATATGTTTGTTTGCGCAACATTGAAAAGAGTATGTGTGTATATATTGAGAATATGTATCTTTTGTAAATATTTTACTTAATCATTTATTTATCTTCCTTGTAGGTGGAACAAATGAACAAGAGGTAGATGATGAAAGCAGTGAAGATCTTACTTGAGGGTGTTGGTTATGTTAGAGCTTCATATGTTCTAGGATCTAATTTAGAACTTTTTGCAAACTTATGTATCTATGGCAACTTTGAATTGTCAAACCACTAGTACATTATTTAGCTATTTTGATTTTATGTGGATGATGTTAGTTGAATATTTTGGATAACTATGTTGATTACTAGTATCATTTTGTGATTTAGGTACATTAGAATGATCTGGAATCGAATATTTTATTATATAGGTTGCCATTGCTTTATTATATCGTTGCAATAGGTCCCATGAACCATTGCAGTAGCCTCTAAAAAATGTCATTTAAATCCGTTCCAGTAGTCTCAAAAAGGCGTTGCAGTAGTCTAAAAAGGCGTTGCAGTAGCACCAAATATTACAGCAACAAACACGAATAACCGTTGCCATAGCCACCACAAACCGTTGCTATAAACTCAACAGACGATGTGTAAGTAGTTAACATGACGGTTTGCAACCGTCCCAATTAAACAAGTAACCGTTGCAATAGATATTATGTGGCGACGGTTAGGAAACCGTAGTAGTAGAGGTCTTATGGCGACGGTTTTGTAACCGTTTACAAAACCGTTAAAATAGACCTATTGCGACACAAACCGCTGGGACGGACCCCTAAACCGTTCTGATAGGTCTATGGGGACGTTTTACCTATCTACTGTGACGGTTATGAAGGTGTTACCATAGGTCTATTTTTTATTAGTGAATGATACCATTCGGTCTGAAGATAGCTAGGGCCATCTCCATGAGAGCCATGCCAACTATCTTCCATGATATGATACATAAGGCTTTAGAGGTATACGTTGACGATGTCATCATCAAATCCAAGAAAGCCACAAATCATATAGCAGACTTGAGAAAGTTCTTTGACCGGCTGCGTAAGTACAATCTAAAGCTAAACCCCGCAAAGTGTGCATTCAGGGTTCCTGCCGGAAAATTGTTAGGATTCATCGTCAGCCACCGAGGAATAGAGTTGGACCCGTCAAAGGTCAAAGATATCCTAGAATTACCACCGCCGAAGAACAAGAAGGACGTGATGAGTTTCTTGGGATGCCCCAATTACATCAATCACTTCATAGCGCAGTCTACAGTGATATGATTTTAAAAATGCTAAAGAAAGATGCCACAACCAGTTGGACCGAGGATTGTCAAAAGGCTCTTGACAAAATCAAAGAATACTTTTCTTCACCACCAGTCTTAGTCCCATCGGAACCTGGAAGACCACTACTACTCTACCTCGCAATGTTGGATGGAGCTTTCGATTGTGGTCTGGGACAACATGACGAGACGGGAAGAAAGGAGCAGGCCATATACTACTTGAGTAAAAAGTTCACACCATATGAAGAAGCACGGTACTCTCTGCTGGAACGCACTTGCTGCGCTCTAACCTGGATAGCTCAGAAATTGAGGCATTATTTATGTGCCTATACTACATACCTCATATCGAGGATGGATCCCATGAAGTACATATTTCAGAAGCATGTGCCTACCGGGAAGCTAGCCAAGTGGCAAATATTACTAAGCGAGTTCGACATCACCTATGTAACTCAGAAGGCGGTCAAAGGACAAGCACTGGCAGATCATCTTGCTGAAAATCCTGTAGGAGGAGAATACGAACCCCTAAAAACGTATTTTCCTGACGAAGAGGTATCATTCATAGGAGAGTACATTGCTGAAGCCTACGATGGTTGGAGAATGTCACGACCCAAAATCCCACCTTCGGGCCATGACTGCGTCTAACAGTGAACCCGCTAGACAAGCCAACGTTTGAACTAAGCAGCACTAATTTACAACCAAAACGAGCAAGCTAACTAAGGCATCGATGGCCCACAATGTGAAATTTAACAAAATAACCGAAGTACAACATAGCACTTTCGAAATAAAACCCATATACAAATCCCAGAACTGGTGTCACCTACTCACGAACTGTCTAAGAGATTGCTACAAACAAAAGGTCTGAAAATAAGTACATAGGACTGTCTTTGAAATATAAAATAAGACAAAACTGAAGTGAAGAGTAGAAGGTGACACCAAGGCCCACGAACGTCTGCGGGTCTACCTCGATGTCTCCTGTATGAGCTGATGAGATGCTCCGACCTTCAGTGATCACCGGGTCCGGCTGCGTAGTCTGCACAACATAAAGAAGTGCAGGTGTAGCATCAGTACAACCGACCCCATGTACTGAGTAAGTGCCGAGCGTAACCTCGGCAAAGTAGTGACGAGGCTAGGACCAACAACAGCTTATGTACCTGTGCAATTTTACATAATAACAGGAAAAGTGGCAACAAAGATAAGCAAGTAAGACAGATACGGGGAGCACATGCTGGGGGTAAAAGGGACAAGAATTGCTAACACGGTAGAACAGGGCAGTAACCGATATGTAAAAGAAATAAAGGCAAGAATTTAACTTCTCAATAGATAATGAACAGCAAAAGGCACGGCATGTCCCCTCGTGCATAACCTCACAATCACTCGGCACGGAATGTCCCCTCGTGCATATATAATAACACTCGGCACAGAATGTCCCCTCGTGCATAACCTCACAATCACTCGGCACAGAATGTCCCCTCGTGCATATATAATAACACTCGGCACAGAATGTCCCCTCGTGCATAACCTCACAATCACTCGGCATGGAATGTCCCCTCGTGCGCATATAACAAAACAAAGCAACAATATAATGTGAAAGTCAACGCTAAGAAGTCTCAAGTGCATGAAAATACTCAATGAAATTTCTATTGTCCCGGCAAGGGGAGATCAACAATTACAATATCAACAACTGCCCGACAAGGGTCTCAGCTATAACCAACCTTGTATCAGAAATACCATTTCAGCAGTGTAAGCCTCAACTTGAAACAAATAACTCAATAACCCTCCACGTCATGAAACAACATCAAAGTATCACTTTTAATTCATCAATTACTCATAAGGCGGAGAATATTAAGAACACAGTAAGTTTCATCACAAATGACTCACGGGCATGCTTGACCGCAACGCATAGGCACTCGTCACCACGCCTATACGTTGGACATGAGTTACACATAGCAAGTAAGACTCTATACATAATCCGTCAAGCTGAGGTTAAGCCAAACACTTACCTTGGCTCCAAAGAAAGATGCAAGTCAAGCCTCAATCACAGCCTTTCCTCTCGAATCCAACTCCGAATCGGTAATATCTAGACATAATGGATTTATTACATCAATAAATACTCAATAACCAATTCCCAAGCAAAATTATACATTTCCTACTATTCTTCCAAGAATACTAAAATTTGACCCCGTCCAAAAGCACCGGCAAGTCTGTATTCATGATACGGACTCGCTCGAACTTACGAAACATGAAAAACAACAACGGAACTCGAAATCAAACCCCAAAACCAAATTAATCAAACTTAAGAACTTTGAAATTCTAGAATTAACTTCAACGTGCCGAACTGGCCTAAACTACTCGGAATGACTTCAAATTTGGCAGAAAAGTTATAAATGACACAACGCAACTATTCCCGGTCTCGGAATTTCAATCGGACCTCGGGAACATAAAATCACCTTTCAAGCCAAATTTCAAATTCTTCAAAAACCTCAAAACTTTATTAACTCCAGTTTTCCTCAATTTGATCCGAAACCAATCAAAGCAAGTCCGTTTCACACCAAATTTCACAGATAGGACAAATAACATATAATAAACCTGTCCCGGGCTCCGAAACCGTAATACGGGCCCGGTAACACGGTTTTCACATAATTATTTATTTTCAAATTCCTTTATTATTTTCAGAAAATAGTTTTCTTTAAAAATTCATTTCTCGGGCTTGGGACCTCAGAATTCGATTCCGGGCATATGCCCAAGTCCAATATTTTCCTACGGACCCTCCGGGACCGTCACATCACGGGTCCGGATCCGTTTGCCACAAACGTTGACCAAAGTCAACTTTATTCAATTATTCAATTCAAAAATCCCATTTTTATCAAATTTTCACATGGAAGCTTCCCGGCTACCTGCCCGGGCTGCACACGCATATCAATGTGAGATTAACAGAGGCTTTCGGGGCCTAGGAAGACAAATTTAGCTTGAATTACTTAGGATGACCTTTTGGGTCATCACAGAGAAAGTTTTTCGACAGAGATAAAAACTTCAAAGGAGTCGGTATCGGGGCCGTACTGGTATTAGAAACCAGTCAGAATTATCCGGTGTCTGCAAAACTCTGGTTCCCATGCATAACCAATATGGCAGAATATGAAGCCTGCATTAGGGCTCAACCTGGCTGCTGACGTGAATATTCAGGATTTGCTGGTGATCGGTGATTCTGACCTGCTGGTACATCAGGTACAAGGAGAATGGGCTACCAAAAACACCAAGATACTACCGTATCTACATCATGTACAAGCGATGAAGATGAGGTTCACGAAGATAGAATTTCGGCATGTCCCCAGAATTCATAATGAATTTGCATACGCATTGGCCAACTTGTCTTCAATGATACAACATCCAGACAAGAATTTCATCGATCCATTCCGGTGAGAATGCATAATCACCCGGCATATTGTGCTACGTTGAAGAAGAAACGGATGGAAATCCCTGGTTCCACGACATCAAAGAATATTTGGCAAAATGAGAATACTCGGAGCATGCAAACCATACTCAGAAACGCACACTTCGTAGGTTGTCCAATCACTTCTTCCAATGCGTAGGAATTTTGTATAGAAGAACTCCTGATCTAGGTCTGTTAAGGTGTGTTGACGCCAAAGAAGCTTCCAAATTGCTCGAAGAGATACATGCAGGAACTTGCGGCCCACATATGAACGACTTTGTCTTATCCAAAAAGATACTCAGGGCCGGATACTTTTGGAGGACTATGGAAACAGATTGCATCCGTTATATCCAGAAATGCCACCAATGCAAGATACTTGCAGACATGATATGGGTGCCGCCAAATGAACTCAATGCAACAAGCGCAAACACTGCCTTTTGCTGCCTAGGAAATGGATGTCATTGGTCCAATCGAACCCATTGCTTCGAATGAGCACAAGTTCATTTTTGTGGCCATCGATTACTTCACTCAATGGGTTGAAGCGGCGTCCTACAAAGCAGTAACTAACAAAGTCATCGCAGATTTTGTCAGGGACCATATTTTTTGTCGATTCGGAGTTTTAGAGTCCATCATCACTGACAATGCCGCCAATCTCAATAGTGATCCGATGAAAGCCATGTGTGAAACTTTTAAAATCAAGCACAAGAATTCCACAACATACAAGCCTCAAATGAACGGAGCAATGGAGGCTGCCAATAAGAACATCAAGAAGATACTAAGGAAAATGGTAGATAATCACAAGAAATGGCACGAGAAATTACCATTTGCCTTACTGGGATACCCACAGTCCGCACATCAACCGGGGCAACTCCCTATTTATTAGTTTATGGTAACGAATTTGTCATTCCCACCAAGGTAGAAATTCCTTCTTTGAGAATCATACAAGAAGAGGAACTCAGCGACGCAGAATGGATGAGGAGCCGCTATGAGAAATTAGCCCTCATCGACGTCAAAAGGATGAATGCAGTGTGTCACGGTCAGCTTTATCAGTATAGAATGTCTAGAGATTTTAACAAGAGGGTCAAACCAAGACAATTCACACTGGGCAGCTGGTGCTGAAATGGATCTTTCCACATGAAGGTCCTTACATGGTTCATAGAGTATTAACATAAGGAGCACTCATACTCGTAGAAATGGATGGAGAATCAGGCCAAAGCCTATCAATTTAGATGCAGTCAAAAGATACTACGTGTGAACTATTTATGTTTTTTCTTATGATGTAAATTGAACTACGCTTGACCTGATTCCCATTTAAGAGTGGATACGTAGGCAGCCATGTGGGTTCGGTCACAATTCAATAAAATTTCCATTTTCCCTACAATCAGAAACTGGGGCAGAATTTTGAGGAGGACCTTCAAAATTTCAAAGCAAGTTCAGCCAATAGTAGCATACGGAACATCCAAAATCTCATCTAGTTAACTGGGGCAGAATTTTGAGGAAGACCCTCAAAATTCTATGGCCAAGAAGGTCTCAATGTCTCAAATAATTTCACAGTTACTGGTTCATCTAACCGATTTCTAATCTGCATATTATTACGTCTTTGAAAACTATACTTTTGAAAAAGAAAATTTACTTTTTAGCCAAATGCTACCCACAGTGACTTAAACAGGACCTCGGACAGAGTGGAACAGAGCTATAAGACAAAGACACGAACCAACCTCCCCCGCAAAACTTACAGATTTTCTTTGGATGCAGGAATATTTCATCATCATAATCATCGTCATGACAACACAATTGCTATACAAAAACACGTTACAGCTAAGAACACTTCACTCTTACTATCTTCATTTGCATAAGGCTAAGCATTGCCTTCTCCATGCACGAGACAAAGCTCTGTCTCAATTTTTGCATGAGGCTAAGCCCTGCCTCACATTGTGCATAAGGCTAAGCATTGCCTTCTCTTTGAATGAGACTAAGACCTGTCTCAATCCTTGCATGAGGCTAAGCCCTGCGTCCTCATTTGCATAAGGCTAAGTGTAACGACCCGATCAGTCATTTTGAAAATTTAAGCTCGGTTCGGTGGCATAAGGTCTTGAACAACTTCACATTGTGTATATTGACCTACGTGCATTGTTGGATTGAATAACCGAATGATCCGGAGTCGAATTGGAAGAAGGATTTAAAATTTTGGAAGCTTAAGCGGTGGAATTTGACCGAAATTTTGACTTTTGTGTAAATGGCCTCGGAATAGTTTTGGGTAATTCCAAGAGCTTCGTAGAGTGATCTTGGACTTAGGCGCGCGTCAGGAATTGGATTTGAAGACCCGTTGAGTAATTTGAGGCAATTCGGCAAAAGTTGGAAAATTTGAAGTTTGACCATAGTTGATTGTTTGGGATATCACAGTCGGAATGTGATTCCAATAGTTGGAGTAGCTCCGGGATGTAAATAGGGACTTGTCTGCAAAATTTGGCGTCATTTTGAGTTGAAATGATAGGCTTCGGCACGGGTTTAGAAGTTTGATGATTTGAAAGTTCATAAGTTCGATCTATGGTGTGATTCATCATTTGGTGTTGTTTGATGTGATTTGAGACCTCGAACGAGTCCGTTTTAGGTTATTGAACTTATTGGTATGTTCGGACGGGGTACCGAGGGGCTCGAGTGAGTTTTGGATGGGTCTGGGTTGTGTTGCGCTGGTTTTCGATGTTTCAACATCATTTCTTCAAGCATAAATGGTATCACATTAATCAAATGAGCTCCAATTTATGTTTTTACTGAATCATTAGATCTGTATCATAATTGTGGAGCTATAGCAAAAAGAATCGTTGAATTTGGACATCGTATGAGGAAGTTATGCTCATATTTGTGTCGGAGAAGAGAGCTGGTGCTGGTGTTCCGCAGATGCGAAGTTGGGTCCGCATCCGCGGAGCCGCAGGTGCGCAAAATGGTCCACAAATGCTGATTTTACAGCTATAAATGCGCAGGTGCGGGTTTGTTTTTTGGTCGCAAATGCGAAAATCCCTGAGTATAACAAAATCAGACCACGTCATTTTAGTATTTTGAGCATATCTTGAGTTCTAGAGCTCCGATTGAGGTTATTTTCGCAGCTTTCTTCTCGTCTTTTCTTGGGGGTCAGTATCTAAGTATAATTTTTGTATCTTAATATTGTGACAGAATTTATATTTTTGAATTAATCCATGTTTTGATTGGAGAATTGGGGTTTTTTATCCAAAATGTTTCTAAAGAGAATAATTGGGTCAGAACATCGATTTGGTATCAGAATTTGATGAAATTACTATGGTTGGACCCGTAATTGAATGGGTCAACTTTTGGGTCGATTTCTGGATTTTTATATAGATTGATACTTTATGATCCGGAATAGTTCCTTATGAGTCGTATTTGTGTTTTGAAGTTATTTTGATTAAATTTGAGCCGTTTGAGGTCTTTTCACCCGAGGAGTTCATTTTAGAATACCAGGTTGTCTTCTTTGAGGTAAGTATCTTGCCTAACCTTGTGTGGAGGAATTACCCCTTAGGATCTGAGTCTTCTATGTTGATTGTAGCGTGTGTACGTAAGGTGACGATTGCGTACTTGGACTTATTTGTAGGAGGTTGGCCTTTTTAAGATTCTTAGGTCCTCATATTCCCTATGTAAGAAGTTGTAATTGTTATGACTGAGTTCCTGATTACTAGTTTCATCTCTATCTACTTAACTTAGAACTACTTACTATTAGATTCTCTTTATTGCTTATTCGACCTTAATTGACTTAACTGAAGATTTTACCTCTTCTACCACCATGCTATATTTTTCTTCATATACTTCCTATTTAACTAAATTTATTATTATCTAGCCCTATAATTGTGTAGTAGTAATTGGAGTTATGATTATCATTAGCTGCTTACCCTTATTTGGATATTGGAAAATATCTCATAATTGTTCAATCTTAAAAGGAATTTAGATTATCTATACCTTAGTCGACTTGCCTGTATTTGGAATTTCTTGACTTGTGTTGACTTCTTGTTGTTGACTTGAATATTGTGAAATCGTTGCTACATTTTGTTTTGCTTTTCCTCGTTACACTGTTTCTCCTTGTGCTTGGCATTTCTTTTTAGTGGCTATTCCTTGTAAGTGAGTTTTACCGTACTTGTTGTTTAAGTTCTTGTTTTGATTTTCTCATCGCACTTCACATTTTTGTCTTTTGTTGTTTTTGTACTTGTTGTGGTAATGTGCGATGTTTTTGTCGTGTTATAGTTGTTATATCTGTTGGTTGCATTGCATATTTAAATTGGGGACTACAGACGTATTTTGGGAGACCCCCCTGTACTACATATTTAAATTGGGGACAACTGACGCATTCTGCAGATCCTCCTTGTACTGGATATTTAAATTGGGGACTACGAATATATTCTGGGAGATCCCCCATGTACTGCATATATAAATTGGGGACTACGGACGTATTCTGGGAGATCCCTCCTGTACTGCAGATTTAAATTGGGGACTACAGACGGATTCTGGGAGATCCCCCCCCCCCCCCCCCCCTGTAGTGCTAATTTTTTTTGGGGACTACGGATGTATTCTGGGAGATCCCCCCTGTAGTGCATAAACATCTGAAACTACGGGACGGGATCCTGGTAAATTTATCTTGACGAAACTATGTTTGAAAGATAGTTATTGAAATGTATATTTGAAAAGAACTTATCTTGAAGAAAACTATGTTTGAAAGACTATTATTTGGAAAGGTATATTTGAAAAACTTTTTATCTTGAAGAAAACTATGTTTGAAGGACATTTAGTGGAAAAGTATATTTTTCAAGCATTTAGCTTGAAGAAAACTATGTTTAAAGGACATTTATATTCGGAGAAAGTATATTTAAAAATGAATTTTCTATTTGAAAGGATTATATTCTTAAAGCTTCCAATATTGAAAATCTTGCGAGTGAAAGTTTAAACTTGGGGATCTTGACCAATTTATTGGAATTGTTGGCTAAGGCCTGATGTGGAAGTTATTACAGTGCTGAGTTGCTACTTGTTCTTACTGTATTGTTGTCTTCGGATTTGGGTTGTGTTCCCGTCCATCCTTCTGTGTATTACTATGATGTTCCGTTATTATTTGTTGTTTTTCCTTCCTCCTTGTAGTTGTTATTTTGTTAACTATATAAGGTCTTCATTAGATAGGTGTCATGTTCGGTCATTCTTATATTTATGCCTGTTTAGTTTTATTATACCACTGGGTGTCTTGACTAGTTCTCGTCACTACTTCACCAATGTTAGTCTTGATACTTACTAGGCACCGTTGTGGTGTGCTCATACTATACTTCTACACATTTTTGTAAGGATTCTAGGTTTTACATTGTCGGTCGATCAATAGTTAGTAGTGCGGTTGCTATTGTGGAGACTCAAGGTAAAACCGCTCCAGCGCTCGCGGGTTTCAGAGTCACCGTCTTATTTTTTGTTCATACACTACTGTACTTCTTTCTGAACAGTGGTAATTAGGAGTTATAGTATAAAATTCTGTAAAGCTTATGACTTGTACTTACCGGGTTTTGGGAAGACGTGTAATGTGTAGAGATTTATTTCAAAAAGCACTTAAAAGATTCTTATATTATAACTGATGTTTGTTAACAATAGCCTTACCTAGTCCATAAGACTAGGTATCGTCACGATATTCAACGGAGGGAAAATTGGCTCGTGACAAGTTGGTATCAGAACTCTAGGTTCATAGGTGCTACGAGTCATAAGCAAGTTTAGTAGAGTTGCGGATCGGTACGGAGACGTATCTACTTATCTTCGAGAGGCTACGAAGCTATTAGGACAATTTCCCTTCCTTCATTCCCATCGTGCTATTTCCTTGATCTTGAAATTTCAAATTTATCGTTCCATTCTCTCACAGATGGTGGGGACACGAGATATGGTTCCTAATGATGTTACCCTCGAGGAAGATGTCGCTAGGGGCAGAGGAAGAGGTTGACAAGAAGAACGTGTCGCTGTTAGGACACCTACCAGAGAAGCCGTTTAGGAGCCGCCAATAGTTCCAGTTGGGTGACAAGTACCGTAGGCGCCTGTTGTTACACCTAGACTTTTGGAAACCTGGGCATAGTTCTTGAGTATGATTGGTACATTGACTCAGGCGGGATTGATCCCGGGTGCACCAGCTACTTCATAGATCGAGGGAGGAGCTCAGACTCCTACCACCTACACTCCAGAGCAGAGAGATCATGTTGGTCAGGTTCCAGGTGTCATGGCCGCACAACCTAGGGACCCGGTTCAGCCCGTGGTTAGGGCAACCGTATTTGAGGAGGAACGGCTTAGACTTGAGAGGTACAAGAAATACCACCCTCTTACTTTCAGTGGATTGGCGACATATGATGCTCAAGGTTTCCTGGAGGAGTGTCACCGCATTCTTCGTATTATGGGTATTGCGGAGTTGAGCGGGATAACTTTTGTTACATTTCAGCTCAGGGGAGCAGCTTATCAGTAGTGGCGGTCATATGAGTTGGGTAGCCCGGCCGAGTCAGCTTCACTTACATGGGCTCAATTAAAGATGTTCTTGAGGGAGTTTATACCTCAGTCCCTCCGAGATGTGTGGCGGGCAGAGTTTGAGAAGTTGTGCCAGGGCACTATGTCAGTATCAGACTATGCCATCAGGTTCAGTGGTTTGATAAGAAATGCACCTACCTTGGTCGATACAGTCAGAAAGCATGTTCGTAGATTCATAGAGGGGCTCAGAAGTGATATTCGATCTAGCATAGCTCGGGAGTTACAATCGGGTGTTTCATTTCATCAGGTGGTAGGGATTGCTCGCAGAGTCGAGGGCATGCTGGAGCATGAGAGAGATGTCAGGTAGGACTCTGAGTGGGGTGTCAAGTGGGGCTATGAGAGGGAGGACAGACGGGATCAGGAAAGAGAGGTCAGGGAGTTGAGGATGCCTTGTAGGCCAGAGAGATCTACTGGTCCTTATTTTGGAGGTAGGGTACAACATGGCAGAAGTTGTGGGTCAGCCAGTCCAGTTTGCACTTCCGGCTTCCCGCAGTGTTTCAGGTGCTCATGGGTCTCAGAGTACTCCTACCGCTCAGTTTCCACATCCACGTTAGCAAAGAGATTGCTTTGAGTGTGGAGATATCAGCCACATGGTGAGAGATTGTCCTAGGATTCGGGAAGGTATGTCACAACGAGTTATTCAGGTGAGTGGATGGAGCCCAAGAGGGGGAGGCCCGTTCCGTTGATGTATTTCATATAGTAGGTTTGAGGTCGTTGTGCTAGATATTATCATACAGATGTGTTTTGATATGTTACATAGGGGCACCATTTGCATTTAATTATAGTTCTGCTAGTCGGGATGCGTTCCTTATTTGTTGCTTCATTTATGAGTGATTTTTATGCTTTGCACTCTATATTCGTGTTTGCTCATGTTGGGAGATCTATGAGTGGTAGCCCGTGTTTATCATTGTTCTTATTACACATTGAGAGTGTTGAGACTTAAAGTAAGTCCTTGTTATTCATCATGGTAAGCTTGATGTGATTTGTCCTGAGTGTATTTTTTGGTTACAAGCTGTGATTTGATACTCTACTGGGGTGAGATTTCAGTGAGTGTTGTGATTTAGTGGCAGAGCTGAGTTAGTGGAAGGTTTCAATTGGTATGATATGTATTCGGTATGTGATTTAGAGTTGAGGGAGAGACCCTTGTGATCTCTTGTGATTCAATATGTTGGAACCGGGCTGAGTACCGTGGTGGAACTTATATCAGGATGGGATCCTTGTGATTTGTTCATATGCTTTACTTCTACCTTATTATATTTCTGTTGTAGGTCAGTATTGATAGAGAGTTGTGTCTATGGGCTTGTTTGGTAGTTCCCTTATGTGTTTCTCTTTTCATATTCAGTCATTTTCGTTAGGTGCTTCTTAAGTTTCAGCTTTCGGGGTGTGTGCCAGGTGGTGTTAGGTGTGGCTTCGTGATTCGGGTGTCTAATTATGAGGTCTTCGTGTTTCTTTCACCATTATCAGTGTTATGGAGGTTTGAAATAGATATTCTATCAGATATGAGGCTAACTGCCAGTGCTGGGTTGATTTCGGGTAGCTATTGTGATCAGAAGTGTTATTAAGGGCCTATGTGTGGTGTGTTATGTTGTGTGGTCGTACCTTGTGGGTGTAGGCATGAGATGATGCAGTTGGTTGAGACTGATACCGGATATGGATTTAGAATCAGGTCTTTTTGTACATGAATAGAAGGTGAGAAGTTGGGGTATGAGGCTTATCGGTGTTGGTAGAAAGGCTAAATTGCAGTTGATATGGTGTCGTCAGGATTATGTAGAGTGAGGTAACGTGGGATCACCCCGTGGGTGTATGTTGGAAGTGTGCATTCAGTGATTTGAGGACTTCGGGGCGAATCTTGACACGTTCGGGGATGAGCGCTTGTTTTAAGAGTGTGAGAATGTAACGACCCGACCGGTCATTTTTAGAATCTAAGCTCGGTTCAGTGGCATAAGGTCATTAACAACTTCACATTATGTATATCGACCTACGTGCATGGTTGGATTGAGTTACCGAATTATCCGGAGTAGAATTTGAAGAAAGATTTCAATTTTTGGAAGCTTAAGCGGTGGAATTTGACCAGAATTTTGACTTTTGTACAAGTGGCCCCGGAATGCGTTTTGGGTAATGCCAACAGCTTTGTGATCTTGGACTTAGGCGCGCAACCGGAATTGGATTTGGAGGCCCGTAGAGTAATTTGAGGCAATTCGGCGAAAATTGGAAAATTCGAAGTTTTAGAAATGGAGAAGTTTGACCATAGTTGACTGTTTGGGATATCGGAGTTGGAATGCGATTCCAAGAGTTGGAGTAGCTCCAGGATGTCAATTGGGACTTGTCTACAAAATTTGGCATCATTTCGAGTTGAATTGATAGGCTTCGACACGAGTTTAGAGGTTTGAATATTTGAGAGTTCATAAGTTTGATCTATGGTGTGATTCGTCGTTGTGGTGTTGTTTGACGCGATTCGAGACCTCGAGCGAGTCCCTGTTAGGTTATTGAACTTATTTGTATGTTCGGACGAGGAAGCGAGGGGCCCGGGTGAGTTGCGAATGGGTCTGGGTTGTGTTGCACTGGTTTTTGATGTTTCAGCATAGTGTTTTAAAGCATAAATTGTACCACATTAATAAAATGAGCTCCAATTTCTGTTTTTATTGAAGCATTAGATCCGTATCGTAATTACGGATCTAAAGCAAAAAAGAATCGTTGAATTTGAATATCGTATGAGAAGTTATGCTCATTTTAGTGTCGGAGAAGATAACTGGTGCTGGTGTTCCGCAGATGCGAAGTTGGGTTCACATCCACAGATCCGCAAATGCAAAATTTACAGTTGGAAATGCACAGGTGCGGGTATTTTCGTCGCAAATGCGAAAATCCCTGAGTAAAACAAAATCAGACCGCGTCATTTTAGTATTTTGAGCATATCTTGAGTTCTAGAGCTCCGATTGAGGTGATTTTCGCGGATTACTTCTCTTCTTTTCATGGGGGGTCAGTATCTAAGTATAGATTTGGTATTTTAATATTTTTACAGAAGTTCTAATTTTGAATTAATCCATATTTTATTGGAGAATTGGGGGTTTTTATCCAAAACTTTTCTAAAGAGAATAATTGGGTCTGAACATCGATTTGGTATCGGAATTTGATGAAATTAGTATGTTTGGACCCGTAATTTAATTAGTGTTCCGATTTTATAAATTTTGTCAGGTTCCGAGGTGCGGGCTCGGGGTCGACTTTTGGGTCGATTTCTAGATTTTTATAAAGATTGAGACTTTATGTTCCGGAACAGTTCCTTATGAGTTTTATTTGTGTTTTGAAGTTATTTTGATTAGATTTGAGCCGTTCAGATGTCTTTTCACCCGAGGAGTTCATTTTAGAATACCAGGTTCTCTTCTTTAAGGCAAGTATCTTGCCTAACCTTGTGTGGGGGAATTACCCCTTAGGAGTTGAGTCTTCTATGTTGATTGTAGCCCGTGTACGTGAGGTGACGAGTGCGTACTTGGACTTATTTGTAGGAGGTTGGCCTTTTTAATATTCTTATATCCTCATATTCCTTGTGTAAGAAGTGGTAATTATTATGACTGAGTTCCTGATTACTAGTTTCATCTCTATTTCCTTAAATTAGAACTACTTACTATTAGATTCCCTTTATTGCTTATTCGACAATAATTGACTTAACAGAAAATTTTACCTTTTCTACCATCATGCTATATTTTTCTTCATAAATTGCCTATCTAACTAAAATTAGTATTATCTCGCCCTATAATTGTTTAGCAGTAATTGGAATTATGATTATCTTTAGTTGTTTACCCTTATTTGGATTGTGGAAAATCTCTCATAATTGTTCAACCTTAAAATGAATTTAGATAACCTATACCTTAGTCGACTTGCCTGTATTTGGAATTTCTTGACTTGTGTTGACTTCTTGTTGTTGACTTGAATATTGTGAAATTGTTGCTACATTTTGTTTTGTTTTTCCTTTTTACGTTGTTTCTCCTTCTGCTTGGCATTTATTTTCAGTGGCTATTCCTTGTTAGTGAGTTTTACCGTTCTTGTATTGATTTTCTCGTCGCACTTTGCATTTCTGTCTTTTGTTGTTTTTATACTTGTTGTGGTAGTGTACGATGTTTTTGTCGTGTTATAGTTGTTATATCTGTTGGTTGCATTGCATATTTAAATTGGGGGCTACTTACGTATTCTGGGAGATCCCCCTTGTACTGCATATTTAAATTGGGGACAACTGACGTATTCTGCAGATCCCCCCTGTACTGCATATTTAAATTGGGGGACTACGGATGTATTCTGGGACATCCCCCCTGTACTGCATATATAAATTGGGGACTACGGACGTATTCTGGGAGATCCCTCCTGTACTGCATATTTAAATTGGGGACTACGGACGTATTCTGGGAGATCCCCCCCTGTACTGCATATTTATTTTGGGGACTATGGATGTATTCTTGGAGATCCCCCCTGTACTGCATAAACATCTGGAACTACGGGACAGGATCCTGGTAAAATTTATCTTGAAGAAACTATGTTTGAAAGACTATTATTTGGAAAGGTTTATTTGAAAAGAACTTATCTTGAAGAAAACTATGTTTGAAAGACTATTATTTGGAAAGGTATATTTGAAAAACTTTTTGTCTTGAAGAAAACTATATTTGAAGGACATTTACTGGAAAAGTATATTTGACAAGCATTTACCTTGAATAAAACTATGTTTAAAGGACATTTATATTCGGAGAAAGTATATTTTAAAATAAATTTTCTATTTGAAAGTATTATATTTTAAAGCTTCCAATATTAAAAATCTTGCGAGTGAAAGTTTACACTTGGGGATCTTGACCAATTTATTGGAATTGTTGGCTAAGACCTGATGTGGAAGTTATTGCAATGCTGGGTTACTACTTGTTCTTACTGTATTTTTCTCTACGGATTTGGGTTGTGTTCTCGTCCATCCTTCTGTGTATTATTATGATGTTTTGTTGTTATTTGTTGTTTTTTCCTTCCTCATTGTAGTTGTTATGTTGTTAACTATATAGGGTCGTCATTAGATAGGTGTCATGTTCGGTCATTCTTATATTTATGCATGTTTAGTTTTATTAGACTAGTGGGTGTCTTGACTAGTCCTCATCACTACTTCACCGAGGTTAGTCTTGATACTTACTAGGCACCGTTGTGGTGTGCTCATACTACACTTCTGCACATTTTTGTAAATATTCAAGGTTTTTCATAGTCGGTCGATCGATAGTTAGCGGCGCGGTTGTTGTTGTAGAGACCCAAGGTAAAACCGCTCCAGCGTTCGCAGGTTTCAGAGTCACCATCTTATTTTTTGTTCATAAACTGTTGTACTTCTTTCTGAAAGTGGTAATTAGGAGTTATAGTGTAAACCTGTAAAGCTTATGACTTGTACTTACCGGGTTTTGGGAAGACGTGTAATGTGTAGAGATTTATTTCAAAAAGCACTTAAAATATTCTAATATTATAATTGATGTTTGTTAACAATAGCCTTACCTAGTCCTTAAGACTAGGTGCCGTCACGATACCCAACAGACGGAAAATTGGGTCGTGAAATTAAGCATTGCCTTTTCCTTGCACGAGACTAAGGTCTGTCTATACTTTTGCATGAGGTTAAGCCCTGCCTCACATTCTGCATAAGGCTAAGCATTTCCTTCTCTTTGCATGAGCCTAAGCCCTGTCTCAATCCTTGCGTGAGGCTAAGCACTGCCCCCTCATTTGCATAAGGCTAAGCATTGCCTTCTCCTTGCATGAGACTAAGCCCTGTCTCAATCCTTACATGATCTTAATCACTGCCTCACATTTTACATAAGGCTAAGCATTGTCTTCTCTTTGCATGAGACTAAGCCTTGTCTCAATCCTTGCATGAGGTTAAGCCCTGCCTCCTCATTTGCATAAGGCTAAGCATTTACTTCTTATTGCATGAGACTAAGCTCTGTCTCAATCTTTACATAAGGCTAAGCCCTGCCTCCGTATTTGCATAAGGCTAAGCATGTCCTTCTCCTACCATGGGACCAAGCACTATCCCGAATCTTGTAGGAGATGAAGCATTGTCTCTCCTTGCATAAACACACATATTGCTATATCCCAAACATTGCATTATTATCTTCTCAGGGGCTAAGCTCTGGCCCCCCAAACACTACGCAAGACTAAGCTCTGTCTTGTTACCACCTTTAGCATCATAGGCTGAAATATAACCAACTTGTCCAAAGGCGTCAGATTTTTAAGGCATCATCCTCATAGCCGGAAGGCATCATACCATGGCCTGAGGATCTCTTAAAGCTTTCACATCATTATTTAAAGGCATCATGGTTCGGGAGCACCATCTTCATGGCCCGAGAATATCATTTCACGGCCTGCGAATCCCTTACCGCACAATTCTAGCCCGGGACATCATTGTCTAAGGATGTCATCCTCACCGTCCAAAGACGGTCTTCATGGTCCAAAGGTAATTTGCATCATGTCTAAGTCTTCGTAATAATCTATACATATGTGCTTGCAGTTGTATTTTTGTAAACTTGCAGGTGATCCGGTAAGTAAACATCATCCCAACAGGAGCAATCCCTCTCCAGTTTCCATCCACATCCTTCAAAGTATTTAAAACATAATTGGTCATCGTCTGTTACCCAGTCTCATTTTCCCATAACCGTTTAAACCCCCGATTAACCCTATTTGGAATATTTTGTCCGTTCTTGCAACGATTCAATTGGTTTACTCCATCATTGGATCCATAACTAAACACGACCCGGAGTGCGGCCTATATCTTTCAAATCACCCTATTCGGTCAAAATTGGTCATCATGTCTTTACCCAACAACTCTTTCATCCTTCCCGGGTAAGGAGGGGCAACTGTTGATACTCAATTTTTCCCTCATATACTTTTAATAAACATATATACCTTAAAAATAGTGCATGAGCATCATCAAGTGTTTTCCCATAATCTTCCATAATTTTTAAAGGCTTTTAATCAATTTATTCTTGCATAAACAATTATTGATTGCATTTCAAATCATTTTTATGATGATTTATCATTTAATTTTTATCATTTATATCTGTATTAAGCTTTAAATATTTTTACATACTTATTATAATTGTATTTTGCATCCTTAGGCTAAAATTGCATATTTTGCAATAATAGCCCACATATATATGCATAATTATACTATTTATATAGAAAATAACTTTTTATATTTTTATAATGTTAGTAATTATTTTAAATCATTTTCATGCACAAGTGATCTTTTATTTATTAATTAATTATTTTTTATAAATTATTTATTTGTTAAATTTGATATTTAAAATCTAGCCCCTAAAAGAACCCCAATTTCGGACCTATACACTACCCAATTACCCCAGCCCAATACACCAGACCAAAATCAATTAACCCAGACCCATACCCGTTTAAAAACCCGACCCAGAACCTTTGAATCATGACCATTGATCTTCAAAATCAACGGTCTACATCACCCTACCCCTTTTTAATTAACCTAACCCGGCTAAACCCTTTTCGTTTTACCCATCCCGCCGTCTCTATAACCCTACCTTATTTGGCCCCTCCTCCTTACTGGCTACCCGTTTCTGGTATTACCTAATGGCTTGCCTAAAATGGCAAGAAGATCTTGAGAGATTCGAACCAAAATTGGTTCAAAATCCTTAACTTGTTGTGTATTTCGTCTGTGTTCATCCCGTGTTCTTTATGAGTACGGTTATTTTGCGTATCTCTTGTGGATTCTTACTTAGCCCTAAAGGTTAGGGTTTCATATTCTTTTTGATTCGAACCTAAACTGGTTCAAACTTTTATTTTTAGCATTATCTCGCGTATATTCACTTCATTATGTGATAATCTGCCTATTCCTGTTAATTTCCTTTACTTTCCCTAAATTAGGGTTTCAAATCTTTTTTCTAGTTCGATTCTTTGTTGCTTTTTGAATAACTCCTGTCTATGTTCATTGTACACAGTATGTGAATATTTTGTCCTTGTTTCTCTATTGATTTTATGGTTTACCCAAATTAGGGTTTCAGATCTGCTTCAATTGAACCAAATCTGGCTCGATTCTGGTTTTCCTTTTGAATAATCTCCTGTATACATTCATTGTATGCATTATGTACCTTATTTTTCTGCCGATTTTGTGGTTTACCAAAAATGAGGATTTGAGACTTTTACTGATTTTCTAATACTATTTCCTTTCTCGTATATGACTAATACTTTCCTTACTTCTGTTCAATATACTATGTTTTCTTTATTTCTTTACCTTATTTGCCTTGAAACTGACTGTTAATTGATTCTGTATGATACTTCCCTATTCTAACTGTTACTCTCTTGATTACTCACCATTATTCCTTGTTAATTTACTGAACTCTGTATTATTTTCCCTAAAACTAGACTTCAAGTGATTCTGGGATTAATTTCTTCCTTATTTGTGTATGTTTTATTTCTTCCCTTATTTGTTTGCCTATTGAATACTATTTAAACCTTCTCCCCTTTCCCATTGAGGACAGACTGGAACTCTCAATACTCTCACTAAAACTTAGCTTTATTCTTTGCTCGTTTGTTTTTAATTAATGAAACAACAATGAACATGAAACAATTAAAAATATGAAGCAATTAATTTGGAAACGAGTAAGGGATCATGTAAGAAGACCATTTGGTGGTGCATAGATACTCGTCACCTCACCTATACACCACACACATGCATTTTCATATAACAATTAAGTTGGGGATTCCTATTCTCTCAAGTCAAGGTTATACCAAGCACTTACCTAAACTTCGCAGGCCACTCACTACTCAATTATAGGTTTTCCTTTTGAATTCACCTCCAATACACTCAAATATAACCATAATTAACTTCATATCATTAATTAATGCTAAAGGAACTAACCCCATTGAAAATTAGAATTTTTCCTAAGATTTCTAAAAAAAAATTAAAACCTGAAACAGGCCTGCTTGGTCCAAACTCAAGGTTCGGACCAAATTACGTTTACCCATTCACCCCTGAGCCCGAATATACAATTAGTTTCGAAATCCGAGGTAAAGATTCGATTTTTACACAATTTCCTAATTCTACCCAAACACTCAATTTTTACCATAAAAACTCTTGATTTTTTAATGTAAATGTGATGAAAAGCATTGGGTAATTGAAAGAGTAAAGTATAGAATTGATTACCAACAACTTGGGGATGAACGATAAAAAAAATCGTCCTTAAGGCTGTGTAGTTCGAAAATTTTGAAGAAAAAGGGTTCTGTTCGTTTTAAAATTGAATTTATATAGTTGGGTAGGCCTTCTACGCGTTCGTGTAGGCCTGCCTGCGTTCGCGTAGGTCTAGGCCTATTGGCCTTCGCGTTCGCACCTGCTGGGCCACGTTCGCACCTGCTGGGCCGCGTTCGCGTACCTTTAAGGGTTACGGCCTTCGCGTTCGGGTGTAATAGGCCGCGTTCGCATAGTTTTTGGGCAGACCCCTCCCCCAGGCCTAGTAATGAATCACATTCGCAGAGGGGGGGGTGCGTTCGCGTACAACAAAAAGGACTAATAGCAATTTACTCTATGCGTTCGCGACTGGGGTCACGCGAACACAATGCACAAAATGCCTGTGCACTAATAGCAGAAAACCAGCAGAGAATTTCAAGTGTAAAACATCTCGTGGCCTATGCGAAACTCACCCCAGCCCTCAGGGCTCTAAACAAAACATGCACGCAAGTCTAAAAATATCATACGGACTTGCTCGTACGATCAAATAATGAAAATAACATGTAAAACTATGAATTAAACCTCAAAACTCATCATTTTGTTCAAGAACACTTAAAGTTCATTATTTCTCAATCGACCGTCCATATCAAGTCAAATAAACTCTGTTTTACACAAAATTCACTGTTAGCATTCAAATACTATGACAAATCTGTATTGTGCTCCGAAACCCGAAATACGAGCCCGGTACCAATAGTTTCAAACATTAATTCTCTTCTTTATTTCATTAATAATTTAGTAAAACAATTTCTTTCAAAAATTGATTTCTAAGTCTTGGGACCTCGGAATTCATTTCCAGGCATACGCTCAAGTCCCATATTTTACTGCGGACCTCCCGGGATCGTCATAACACAAATCCGGGTCTGTTTACTCAAAATATTGACCAAAGTCAACTATAATCAAATTTTAACTCTAGAAATTACTATTTCTCATATTTTCACATAAAAGCTTTCTGGTTTCATGCCCGGACTGTGCACGCAAATCGAGGTGGTTAAACTTTATCTTTTTCTGGCTAGTAAGCCTAGAGTTAGGTCTAATTTCATAAAATGACCTCTTGGGTCATCACAATCTCCACCTCTAAAACAAACGTTCGTCCTCGAACAGACATAGAAGATTACCTGAATTTGCAAACAACTGTGGATATTTACTCTGCATGTGCGACTCGGACTCCCAAGTAGCTGCCTCAACGGGATGGCCTCTCCACTGCACTCGAACTGAAAGAAAACTCCTAGACCTTAACTGACGAACCTGTTACCGGCTCCTCCTCATAAGTCAAGTCTTTGTCGAATGGGACATAGCTAAAAACCAACATGTGGGATGGGTCACCATGATATTTTCGGAGCATAGACACGTGGAATACCGTATGAACTAAGGATAACCGTGGAGGCAACGCAAGTCTATAAGCCACCTCCCCCACTCTATCAAGAATCTCAAACGGCTCGATATATCTAGGGCTTAACTTACCCTTCTTTCCAAATCTCATAACACCCTTCATGGGTGATACTCAAAGTAATACTCTCTCTCCAACCAGGAATGCCACATCTCGAACCTTATGTACGGCATAACTATTTTGCCTAGACTGAGCTGCACGAAGTCTCTCCTGAATAATCTTGACCTTATCTAAGGCCTCCTGAACTAAGTCTGTACCCAATAACCGAGCCTCTCCCGACTCAAACCATCCAATTGGCGATCTACATCGTCTACCATATAAGGCTTCATAAGGAGCCATCTGAATGCTCGACTGATATCTATACTATAAGCAAACTCCGCTAACGGCAAGAACTGATCCCAAGAACATCCAAAGTCAATAACGCAAGCGCGGAGCATATCCTCCAAAATATGAATGTCTCGCTCGAACTTCCCGTCAGTTTGACGGTGAAATGTTGTGCTCAACTCAACTCGGGTACCCAACTCACGCTGAACTGCCCTCCAAAAGTGCGAAGTAAACCGCGTACCCTGTTCAGAAATGATAGACACGGGCACACCATGAAGGAGAACAATCTCCCGAATATATAACTCAGCCAACCTCTCCGAAGTATAAGTACTCGCCACAGGAATGATGTGTGCTGATTTAGTCAGCCTATCCATAATAACCCAAACTGCGTCAAATTTCCTTTGAGTCCGTGGGAGTCCAACAACGAAGTCCATAGTGATACGCTCCCACTTCCACTAAGGAATCTCTATCTGCTGAAGCAAACCACCGGGTCTCTAATGTTCATACTTTGCGTGTTGACAATTTAAAGCACGAGCCACATAAGCAACAATGTCCTTTTTCATCTTTCTCCACCAGTAATGTTGTCTCAAATCCTGGTACATTTTGGCTGCACCTGGGTGAATCGAATACTTAGAACTGTGAGCCTCTTCAAGGATCAACTCACGAAGGACATCAACATTAGGCACACATATAGGACCCTGCATCCTCAAAACACCGTCATCTCCAACTGTAACCTTCTTGGCACCACCAGGCCAAACTGTGTCCCTAAGAACCATCAAATGCAGGTCATCATCCTGCCGCTCACGGATACGCTCAATTAGAGAAGAGTGAGCGACATTACAAGCTAGAACACTGCTGGGAAAATTATCCAGCCTCACGAACTAATTAGCCAATGTCTGAATGTCTGATGCTAACGGTCTCTCCTCGACTGATATATACGCAAGGCTTCCCATACTTTCCGCCTTTCTACTCAATGCATCAGCCACCACGTTGGCCTTCCCTAAGTGATATAATATAGTGACATCATAATCTTTCAGTAACTCTAACCATCTCCGCTACCTCAAATTTAGATCCTTTTGCTTGAACAAGTACTGGAGGCTACGATGGTCTGTGAAAACCTCACACGGCACGCCATAAAGATAGTGCCTCAAAATCATCAATACATGGATGATGGCTTCCAACTCAAAGTCATGGAAAGGATAATTCTTCTCATGAACTTTCAACTGCCGAGACGCATATGCAATCACCCTGCCATCCTGCATCAATACTGCTCCGAGTCCAACATGGGAAGCATCACAATATACCGTGAAAGAACCTAAGTTTGATGGTAACACCAACACCGGTGCTGAAATGAAGGCTGTCTTGAGCTTCTGAAAGCTCGCATCGCACTCATATGACCATTTAAATGGGGCACCTTTCTGAGTCAATTAGTCATAGAGGCTGATATAGATGAAAACCTCTCCACAAAACGACGGTAGAAACCCGCCAAACCCAAGAAACTTCTGATTTTCGTGGTTGTAGTGGGTCTAGGCCAGTTCTTGTCTGCCTCTATTTTCTTAATAGTTGTTAATAGCCAATTACAGAATTATCAAATAGCTTCACGTTAACAATAATATCCTTTCAAACCTTTATAATACTGATAACGAGATATAATGCTTGAAGACCTCGTAATTATATACCCGAATTAATGTGTCTCATTTAACGCCACATGGGCAGGCACCTACATTGTAGGTTAAAGCTCAATAATTATAGCACGAATTTGATAAATTATGCACAGATAAATTTTATACAAAAAATTTCGAATAACCTAACATGCATGACTCCCTATTAGTACTATAGTACAAATTTTAATTTCACAAGGGGGGAATTTAACTACAAAATTTTCATCACAAGGATCTCATCCTTATATAAATTCCACCCCGCCTCATAGCGCGATTTAAACATATCAAATCATATTAAAATGCGAGGGTCTCGCCCTCTATTCTGAATCACAAGTAATATGCATATCGTGCCAATCGAAACATTTCATTTTCTTCTTTTAAATATTTTCTGTTAAACAAAATTACAACATGTAATGATAGACATAGTTATCTCCATAGAATTTCTCAATACAAGTTTTCACATAAGTAGATTTTAGAGTTACGAAGCTCACCCGAGAGTGGAGCATATTAGGAGAACTTTTCTAGATACTCATAACCGAATCAAGTTAAGGAAATTATCACTTTATAATAACTAGAGATTGTACTTGTAATGGCACCATTTGATATAATGACCTCATCCATGCCATAGAAAATATATCAACAGGCTGGGTCTCCACCTCTAGGAATCTGACCTCCACCTTCGACATTCCGACCCCTTTTTGCCTAGCTGGTCATGTAAGTTGAGTTGTAACTGCAAAGGGGCACGTAGCCTGAGTGCTTTGATGAAATGATTCGCCTGCTCATACCGAGTTTATACCAAATAACTGGAATAACTATTGGAGGAATCTCGTAGCGGTGGTGCATTAAAAGAACTCATTGAAGCACCCCGAGTAATCAGATATACGGACTGGGCTGGTCGATTGCCCGAGCCCCTGCCAAAATAATTTGTTGTTTCAAAGCAAAATATACTGAATCTTTTAGAACCTTGAGACATATTAGTCTCCTTAGCTTCCTCTTTTCCTCATCCCTGACACATTCTAACATCTAAGCAATTTCTACCACTAGCCAAAATGAAGTATCAACTTGCCCTGAGTCCTACATAATTTTTACAATCATAATTGAGTCCTTTAATGAGTCTGTGGACTTTCTATCTGGCTATATGAACCGAAGTAGGAGTATGCCGGGCTATCTTATCAAACCCGATGGCATATTCTGACACCGTCATGGTGACCTGACGCAAACGTTCAAACCCTCTTCGCCACGCATTATGTAGAGTCCGAGAAACAAACCCTTTCAAAAGAATTTATGAGAACTGAGTCAAGTAGTTGATGTTGCACTATATGGTCGTCCCCTTCGTAAGCTTGCCACAAACACCGACGGCCAATTTCTTCTTTTACTATGGTGACTCAACACTGCTGAACTACCCCGATTATTCATATACTCTTCGTTATTCTTTGGGGTAACTCTTATCCCTATTGATGCAAAATGATCACAAAAGGTAAGGCTCTATACAGATAATTCTTGGCACGAACCATATAGTCTAGAAGCTCATCAACCACTGTACTCCCTCTGAAGCACCCCAAAATCAGCAACCGACTTGCACGCTGAGTAGGCCTTCTGTAGATTTAAAGTTGTTTGTATAACTCCTTTGGTACTGAGGTATATGGTTATTAAGGAGGCAGACATACCACAAGTCCCAGCTTTATCTCTTGCAAAATTTCAGGCCTTATACCTTCCAAGCCAAAACTGATATAACGCATAACCCCGTAATTTATTCCTCGACGGTGGACTTCCCCACTTGGCACGAAGTCATAGGTCACAAAGCCTGATAATCCATAATGTTAAACTTCAAGGCTCATATAAATCAACCTCCTTGCTTTCAACTTAATTCCATTGTTCTGCAATACTTCATAGCTATGAATCCTTCTAGAACCTGACTGGTCCAACATATACCGACTGAGCTAGAACCTCCGCTTCTAAATACACTTGAGGTTCTACCATAGGTGCTGATGTTCGAGCTCTGGACTGAGCTTTGCCTCTACCTCTTCCCCTAATCGTAGCTGTCATTGGGGATCCATTTCTTGTCCGGTTGTAGACGCATTGTGTGTTGTCTAGATTTGCGAGAGGATTAGAATAGACGAGTTCAATCATTAGTGATAGAATAAATTCGCACGATAGAGTAGAATAGAAGTGAAATTGTTCCTAACTTTATAGCCTCTGAGAGATAAGTACAGACGTCTCTGTACCGATCCCTTAGACTCTACTAAGCTTGTACATGAATTGCGAGACCTAAGCAACCTAGTTCTCTGATACCAACTTATCACGACCCAAATTCCAACCTTAGGGATCGTGATGGCGCCTAACACCACACTTGCTAGGCAATCAATTGTTAGAGTTTGATTAGCTAATTTCCTTTAATTGTTCACTTAAACACAAATAAATAAATTTAAAGTAAACTTAATTTAAATGATTTCCAATGAATAACTCCAATTATAAAATAATAAAACAAAAAAATAAACCGAGCCACGAACTAATTATATATACCTCGTGTCTCCGAATGATAAATGGCCGATACTAAAATCTGTAACGCTAGCTGGTACCTAGATCTGCACAAAAGAGTGCAGAGTGTAGTATCAGTACAACCGATCCCATGTACTGATTAAGTGCCGAGCCTAACCTCGACGAAGTAGTGACGAGGCTAAGGCGAGCAATTATAACATATCCTGTGACAATATATATATATATATATATATATATATATATATATATATATATATACTAAAGCAATAAAACAATTCTACACAAACCCAAAAGATAAACTACAACAATAAATAAAATAACTCAGTCGCCTATTCCAGGCTTCAGCTGTAACCAAGATCTCACATGAATTTCCAATGTTCCAAACATCACCTTAAAATAACCAAAGGTGCATAATACGAGAAACAGTAGAATGAAATAGTAAATTTTCCAAATCTTTGTATTTAAAATCAATAAATCATAAATGTCCTCCCTTATCAATTACTTGTTACGGCGTGCAACCCGATCCCACCTGTCTACTCTTATCATTATCATTTATTTCACCTATCCACCCTTATCACTATCATTTATTTAACCTCTCCACCTTTATCACTATCATTTATTTCACCTATCCACCCTTATCACTATCATTTATTTCACCTGTCCACAATTATCACTATCAATTTATTTATTAAAAACCTTCACAATTCAGGCCAAGCCTTTCACAATACTTTTGTCTCAACAGGCATAAACAATAAACGGTAGTTCTCACAATCTTCATAAATAATATCTCAAAATGAAACCAACAAGAATATATAAATATATATATATAACGACCCGACCGGTCAGTTTGCGTATTAGGACCCCGTTTCCCTAAATGAGACTTCCCATAGTGGCTCCTTGTGATTTATGACTTGTGGGGACGGGTGGTTCAGGATTTGGAAGTGTTTAAAGTGCCATAGGAACACTTGGTTCCTTAAGATTGGCCTTTTTGGCCAAGTTTGACTTCGGTCAATATTTTGAGCAAATGACCTCGAAATCGAGTTCCGACAGCTCCAGTAGCTTCGTATGGTGATTTCGGACTTGGGCGTATGATCGGGATGGTTTTCGATGACCCGAAAGCATTTAGACGCCCAATATAGAAATAAGAATTTCCTTAAGTTTGAAATTTTGTTTGGAGCGTTATTTTATGTTATCGAGGTCCGAAAAAAATTTTAAGACTGGGAATAGTTCTGTTATGTCATTTATGACTTGCTTGCAAAATTTGGTGTTATTCCGAGTGGTATAGTTCGGTTCGGCGCATTGAAAGCGAATTCTAGAACTTCAAGTTCAAAGTTTGATTCAATTTGGTTTTGGGGTCGAATTCTTAGTTTCGTTGTTGTTTTTCACATTTCGGAAATTCGACCAAGTCTGTATCATGAATACAGACTTGCCAGTGCCTTTGGACGAGGTCCCGAGGGGCTCGGGTGAGTTTCAGACCCCTCGGAGCTAATTCCAAAACACCAGATTTTTGTTGTCTGGTTTCCTTCTATGCGATCGCAGGTGCGCTAATGCGATCGCATAGGAGGAATGAGCAGGGGTGAGAAAATGACAAGTTCTATCACACAGGTTTGTCCGCGCCCGCACTGGGTTGGGATGTGGCCTGGCCCAGCTGATTTTTCTCTCTCTGCGATCGTATCCCCCTCCCCCGCGATCGCATAGGCCTAGCTAGCTAGCCTTCCGCGATCGCATTCCCCCATCCGCGGTCGCACAGTAGGCCCTTAGCGGCCCAGGCCAATTTCTCTCTGTGATTGCATTGACCCAGCTGCGATCGCACATAAGGGGCAGCTGGGCAGTGTTGTTTTTAATCGGGACTTATTCCCATTTTTACCATTCTTCTTCACTTGTGGCGATTTTGGGAGCTTTCAAAGAGGGGGTTTCACCTAGCAACTGAGAGGTAAGTGGTTTCTACAATAATTTAAGTTGAATACTTGAACTTTTAGTTGGATTAAAACATTAGTTACAGGAAAATCATGGGTTGGATTCAAAAACCTAGATTAAAAAACCCGGGTGCGGATTTTAGGATTTCTTCAACAATAGCGAACCGGATAAATTTATAAAATAATTTCATGTTTTGAATATAATTTCATATATTTACGTATCGATTGGTTAGTTTCGAGTCCTCGAGAGGCAAGTTTAGAGTTTCGGGCGCGTTCTTGGTTCGGGGAGTAGATTCGACACGAGGTGAGTCTCCTTTCGAACCTCGTAAGAGGGAATTATCTCCATAGGTGATTTGTATGCTATGTGTAATTGTTTGGGGGGGGGGGGCTACGTACGTACAAAGTGACGAGAGTCCGTACGTAGCAGTTATTATTGTTACATCCGGGTAGTTAGGTCCACAACATGCTTTATATGCTTCCTTGTAATGAATTATATGTTATGAACTCCTGATGTATATAGTATGATTCCTTGAGATTTATGAAATTTGATAAATTGGAAGAAAATGATTATGGAAAGGAAATGTTAGTATTATTGTGTGTGCATGTGACCGCTTTGCAAATTTACATTTCGCGAGCGGAGTGTGATTTCCCCCACTCTCATGGGAGCGGGCCGTACGCCACGGCGGATTGAAAGGTGCACTTATGGTTCGGGTCGTTCGACCCTCGGCAGTGCACAAATGAGATTATTCTATGGTATGAATGCACTTATGGGACGGGTCGTTCGATCCTCGGCATTGCTTAGATATTATTCTTATGACTCCGGTCGGTTGTCTAAATCCTGTGTGTGCATGACTATTTGGTACTGTTTCGTGGTCATTGACTTGGCAGATATTTGGGGGAATTCAGTATTTACTTGGATTCCTGTGCTTTATACGTATTTGTTGTTCACTGTCTTACATGCCTACCATTTTTTTTCATTATACTCTGTATATTATACTGTTGGACCTTAGTGAGTGTCAAGTCGACCTCTTGTCACTACTTCTTCGAGATTAGACGGGATACTTACTGGGTACATATTTATTTATGTACTCATGCTACGCTTATGTACGTAATTGTACAGGTTATGAGGCTGGTGCTTCTGGTTATCATACCGGAGATAGATTCTGATATAGTAGATCTGACTTCACGGTGAGCTGCTTCTCCTTACGAACCTCAGCAGCACCATGGAGTTCCTTTTGCTTATTTTCCCGTCTATTTATTTCGGACAGTGGGAATTGTATATTTTTTATCTTTTGTATATCAAGTTAGTATGCCTGTGGTACTCGCGACACTAGTTCTTTGCACACACGTAGTAGTTATCACAGATTATAGCCTATATACATTCTTGGCTCGCGCCTCCTTACGGCTACTTTTGGATTAAAATTGGTTAATTATCTTTCGATATTATGTTCCGAACCTTATAATTTGATATCTGATGAAATATTTAATCAAATAAGAAAGAAACCTTGGTTAGATAAGTGTTGTCTTGCCTGACCCCGCTGTTGGGCGCCATCACGAACTATGTTAGGATTTTTGGTCGTGACAACATGGTATCATAGCTCTAGGTTCACGTAAATCTCACGAGTCACGGGCAAACCCAGTAGAGTCTAGCGGATCAGTACGGAGACGTTTGTACTTATCTTCAGGAGGCTATAAGGTGTTAGGAAACCTCTCTTATTCATATTCTATCGTGCAATCGATGATGTACTAAAGCTCATTCTTCTATTCTTTAACAGATGGTGAGGACGCGTGCTTCCGATGTTCCTGACCCGGGATGTGCCGCTACCCCCGTTGTCAGAGGCCATGGCAGAGGCCGGGGGAGGGCACCGGACCGAGGTAGGGGACGAGGGCGTCCCTAAGCTATCCCAGTTGCACCACCACCAGGGGATCCTATCATAGAGGAGCAGGACGAGGTGCCTCTAGCAGACCCTGCTCCAAAGGACTTCATGACGGCGCCCGGCTTCAAGGAGGTCATGGGTCGTATGATGAGGTTTATGGACACCATGTCCTAGGCTGGTTTATTTCCAGCAGACCCTGCAACTTCTCAGGCAGGAGGGGGAGCCCAGACCCCTACCGCCCAGGCCACAGGACAGGAAGCAGTAGTTCATCATACCCCGGGTACATTGCTCGTGGGTGGTATCTAGCCTGTAGTAGCAGCACAGGAGCCTAGGTCAGCTGCGGGCGGCGATCCGCAGAAGTTATTGGATAGATGGACTCGATTGCGCCCTCCAGTCTTCGAGGGAGAGCGAGGAGAGGATTCCTAGGAATTCATTGACATGTGCAGGGATAGACTGAACAACATGAGGATCCTAGCGTCCCATGGAGTGTATTTCACCACATTTCAGTTGGAGGGCAGAGCTCCCTGGTGGTGGCAGTCCTATATTCTCAGCAGGCCAGCAGATTCTCCTCCTGTCACTTGGGTGCAGTTCACGCAGATGTTTCTGGATAGATATACCCCACCCTCTGAGAGGGAAGAACTACGACGTCAGTTTGAGCAGCTAGAGCAGGGGCAGATGACAGTGACAGATTATGAGGACAGATTTTCAGAGTTGTCACGCCATGCACTTATGATACTAAGATCCAGTGCCAGTTGTTCGAGAGTTTGCCGATGTTTTTCCTTCAAATCTTCCGGGCATGCCTCTGATCGTGACATATACTTATATATTGATGTAGCTCCAGGCACTCAGCCTATTTCCATTCCCCCGTACCGTATGGATCCGAAGGAGTTGAAGCAGCAGCTTGAGGAGTTGTTGGCTAAGGGGTTTATCAAACCGAGTGTATCATCGTGGGGTGCTCCTGTCCTGTTTGTGCAGAAGAAGGATGGGTCTATGCGGATGTGTATTGATTACCGCCAGTTGAACAAGGTCACCATTAAGAACAAGTATCCTCTGCCGCGCATTGATGATTTGGTTGACCAGTTACAATGTGCTAAGGTGTTTTCTAAGATCGACTTGAGATCAGGATATCATCAGTTGAAGATTCGGGCTTTAGATAATCCGAAGACTGCTTTCCGTACGAGATATGGCCACTATGAGTTTCTGGTGATGTCCTTTGTCTTGACTAATTCACAGCAGCATTCATGGACTTGATGGATAGGGTTTTCAGGACGTATATTAATTCCTTTGTCATTGTCTTCATTGATGACATCTTGATTTACTCACGTATCCTGGGTGAGCACAAGCAGCATTTGAGAGTTGTGCTCCAGACCTTGCGGGAAATGAAGTTGTACGCTAAGTTCTCCAAGTGTGAGTTCTAGTTAGATTCCATGGCATTCTTGGCGCATGTGGTATCCAGAGAGGGTATCAAGGTTGATCCTCAGAAGATTGAGGCAGTTCATAGTTGGCCGCGTCCTACCTCAGCTACAGAGATCAGGAGCTTTTTGGGCCTAGCAGGCTATTTTCGCCGATTTGTGGAGGGGTTTTCCTCGATTGTAGCTCCTTTGACTAGATTGACTTATAAGAATGCCCTGTTTCGATGGTCCGACGAGTGTGAGGCGAGCTTTCAGAAGCTCAGTACAACATTGACCTCAGCAACAGTTCTGACATTGCCTTCCGGTTCTGGGATGTATATTGTGTATTGAAATGCTTCACGCGTTGGTTTGGGATGTGTGTTGATGCAGGAAGGGAGAATTATTGCTTATGATTCGTGCCAGCTGGAGGTTCATGAGAAGAATTACCCTGTGCACGATTTAGAGTTGGCGGCGATTGTTCATGCTCTTAAGATTTGGAGGCACTATTTGTATGGGGTGTCCTATGAGGTTTATACGGATCACCGCAGCTTACATCACTTGTTCAAATAGAGGGATCTTAATTTGACGCAGCGCAGATGGCTTGAGTTGTTAAAGGATTATGACATCACCATTCTTTACCACCCGGGCAAGGCGAATGTAGTAGCGGATGCTTTGAGAAGAAAGGCGGAGAGTATGGGTAGTTTGGCTTATATTGTAGCTGAGGAGAGACCTCTAGCCTCAGACATTCAGTCTTTGGCTAATCGCCTGGTGAGATTAGACCTTTCTGAGCCTCGTCGAGTTCTTGCACATGTGGTTGCTCAGTCGTCGTTATTGGGGGAGATTAAGGCTCGACAGTATGATGATCCGTGTTTGGAAGAGCTACAGGAGACCGTGATTCAAGGCAGGGCCAAGGAGGTTACTATTGGCGAGGATGGTATCCTGAGACTTCAGGGCCACTTATGTGTTCCTAATGTTGTTGACCTGAGGGAGAGGATTCTAGAGGAGGCACACAGTTCTCGGTATTCTGTTCATCCTGAGGCTACGAAGATGTATCGTGATTTGAAGCAGCATTTCTGGTGGAGGTGGATGAAGAAGGATATAGTGGAGTATCTGGCTAGGTATCTTAATTGCCAGCAGGTGAAGTATGAGCACCAGAGGCCAGGCGGCCTTCTTCAACAGATGCCTATTCCTGGGTGGAAGTGGGAGCGCATCACTATGGACTTCATGGTTGGCTTACCTCGTACGTTGCGGAAGGTTGACGCGGTTTGGGTCATTGTGGATAGATTGACCAAATCGGCGCATTTCATTCCTGTAGCTACTACATATACTTTTGAGAGGCTAGCCCAGATTTCCATTCGAGAGATAGTCTGGTTGCACGGTGTGCCGGTGTCCATTATATCAGATTGAGGTCCTCAGTTCACTCCGCACTTCTAGAGAGCATTGCACATAGAGATGGTCACTTAGATAGATCTCAACACAACATTTCATCCACAGACCGATGGTCAGTCGGAGTGTACAGTTAAGATATTGGAGGACATGCTCAGGGCATGTGTGATTGACTTTGGAGGTCAGTGGGACCAGTTCTTGCCTTTGGCCGAGTTTGCTTACAATAATAGTTATCAGTAGAGCATTGAGATGGCTCCATTTAAGGCTTTATATGGTCGGCGCTGTCGTTCTCCTATCGGGTGGTTGGAGCCTGGCGAGGCTAAGTTATATGGCACAGACCTAGTGAGAGGTGCCTTCGAGATGGTGAAGTTGATTCAGGAGAGACTCCGCCCAGCACAATCCAGACAGAAGAATTATGCGGATCAGAAGGCACATGATGTATCATTTATGGAGGGAGACAAGGTTCTACTAAAGGTTTCGCCGATGAAGGGCATTATGAGGTTCCGGAAGAAAGGCAAGCTGAGTCCGAGGTTTATAGGTCCTTTCGAGGTATTGAGGCTAGTTGGAGAGGTTGCTTATGAGCTTGCCTTACCTCCCAGCTTATCAAGAATTCATCCGGTCTTTCATGTATCCATGGTCCGGAGATATCACGCCGGCTTCTCTCATGTGGTTGATTTCAACAATATTCAGTTGGATAAGAAGTTAAGCTACGAGGAGGAGCCAGTTGCTATTATTGATAGAAAGGGCCGTCAGTTGAGGTCCAAGAGAGTTTCGGATGGAAGGTCTAGTGGAGGGGCAAACCAGTTGAGGAGGCGAAGGGGGAGTCTGAGGAGGACATGCGGAGCAGATATCCACATCTATTCAGCACTTCAGGTACGATTCTAGACCCGTTCGAGGACGAACGTTTGTTTAATAGTGGGAGATGTAATGACCCGGCCGGTCGTCTTGCGTATTAGGACCCCGTTTCCCTAAATGATACTTCCCATAGCGGCTCCTTGTGATTTATGACTTGCGGGGACGGGTGGTTCAGGATTTGGAAGTGTTTAGAGTGCCATAGGAACACTTGGTTCCTTAAGATTGGCCTTTTTGGCAAAGTTTGAGTTCGGTCAACATTTTGAGATAACGACCCCGAAATCGAGTTCCAAGAGTTCCAATAGCTTCGTATGGTGATTTCGGACGTGGGCGTATGTTCGGAACAGGTTTCCAATGACGCGGGAGCATTTCAGCGCCCAATATAAAAATAAGAATTTCCTTAAGTTTGAAATTTTGTTTGGAACGTGATTTTATGTTATCGAGGTCCGAACAAAATTCCGAGACTGGGAATAGTTCCGTTATGTCATTTATGACTTGCCTGCAAAATTTGGTCATTCCAAGTGGTATAGGTCGGTTCGGCGCATTGAAAGCGAATTCTAGAACTTTAAGTTCAAAGTTTGATTCAATTTGGTTTTGGGGTCAAATTCTTAGTTTCGTTGTTCTTTTTCACATTCCGGAAATTTTAGCGAGTCCGTATCATGAATACAGACATTCCAGTGCCTTTGGGCGGGGTTCCGAGGGGCTCGGGTGAGTTTCGGACCCCTCAAAGCTAATTCCAAAACACCAGATTTTTTCTGTCTGGTTTCCTTCTGCGCGATTGCAGGTGCGCTAATGCGATCACATAGGAGGAATGGGCAAGGGTGAGAAAATGACATGTGCTATCGCACAAGTCTGTTCGCGTCCGCACTAGGTTGGGATGTGGCCTGGCCCAACTAATTTTTCTCTCTCGACGATCGCATCCCCCTCCCCCGTGATCGCATAAGCCTAGCTAGCTAGCCTTCCGCGATCGCATGCCCCCATCCGCGGTCGCACAGTAGGCCCTTAGGGGCCCAGGCCAGTTACTCTCTGTGATTGCATTGACCCAGCTGCGATCGCACATAAGTGGCAGCTGGGCAGTGTTGTTCTTAAACGGGACTTATTCCCATTTTTACCATTCTTCTTCACTTGTGGCGATTTTGGGAGCTTTAAAAGAGGGGATTTCACCTAGCAACTGAGAGGTAAGTGGTTTCTACTATAATTTAAGTTGAATACTTGAACGTTTAGTTGGATTAACACATTAATTAGAGGAAAATCATGGGTTGGATTTAAAAACCTAGTTTTAAAAACCCGGGGGCAGATTTTAGGATTTCTTCAAGAATAGTGAATCGGCTAAATTCATAAAAGAATTGCATGTTTTGAATATAATTTGATATATTTACGTATCGATTGGTTAGTTTCGAGTCCTCGAGAGGCAAGATTGGAGTTTCGGGCGCGTTCTTGGTCCGGAGAGTAGATTCGACACGAGGTGAGTCTTCTTTCTAACCTCATAAGAGGGAATTGTCCCCATAGGTGATTTGTATGCTATGTGTAATTGTTTGGGGGGGGGGGTCTACGTACGTAAAAATTGATAAGAGTCCGTACGTAGCGGCTATTGTTGTTACGTCTGGGTAGTAAGTCCCACAACATGCTTTATATTCTTCCTTGTTATGAATTCCTGATGTATATAGTATGATTCCTTGAGATTTATGAAATTCTATAAATTGGAAGAAAATGATTATGGAAAGGAAATATTAGTATTATTGTGTGTGTATGTGACCGCTACGCAAATTTACATTCAGCGAGCGGAGTGTGATTTCCCCCACTCTCATGGGAGCAGGCCGTACGCCACGGCGGATTGAAAGGTGGACTTATGGTTCGGGCCATTCGACCCTCGGCAGTGCACAGATGAGATTATTCTATGGTAAGAATGCACTTCTGGGACGGGCCGTTCGATCCTCGATAGTGCTTAGATATTATTCTTATGACTCCGGCCGGTTGTCTAAATCCTGTGTGCGCATGACTATTTGGTACTGTTTCGTGGTCATTGACTTGGCAGATATTTGGGGGAAAAGAAAACGGAAATTGTTATTTATTTACAGTATTTACATGGATTCCTATGCTTTATACGTATTTGTTGTTCACTGTCTTACATGCCTACCGTTCTTTTTTCATTATACTCTGTATATTATACTGTTTGACTTTAGTGAGTGTCAAGTCGACCTCTTGTCACTACTTCTTCAAGAATAGACGGGATAGTCACTGGGTACATATTTATTTATGTACTCATGTTACGCTTCTTTACTTAATGTACAGGTTCTGAGGCTGGTGCTTCTTGTTATCATACCGGAGATAGATTCTGATATAGTGGATCTGACTTCACGGTGAGCTGCTTCTCCTGACGACCCTCAGCAGAACCATGGAGTTCCTTTTGCTTATTTTCCCGTCTATTTATTTCGGACAGTGGGAATTGTATATTTTTTTTATCTTTTGTATATCCAGTTAGTATGCCCGTGGTACTCGCGACACTAGTTCCTGGCGCACACGTAGTAGTTATCACGGATTATAGCTTGTATATATTCTTGGCTCACGCCTCCTTACGGCTGCTTTTGGATTAAAACTGATTAATTATCTTTCGATATTATGTTCCGAACCTTATAATTTGATATATGATGAAATATTTAATCAAATAAGAAAGAACCCTTGGTTAGATAAGTGTTGGCTTGCCTGAACCCGCTTTTGGGCGCCATCACGCCCTGCGTTAGGATATCTGGTCGTGACAACATGGTATCAGAGCTCTAGGTTCACGTAAGTCTCACGAGTCACGAGCAAACCCAGTAGAGTCTTGCGGATCGGTACGGAGACGTCTGTACTTATCTTCAGGAGGCTATAAGCTGTTAGGGAATCTCTCTTTATTCATATTCTATCGTGCAATCGATGATGTTCTAAAGCTCATTCTTCTATTGTCTCACAGATGGGGAGGACGCGTGCTTCCGATGTTCCTGACCCGGGAGGTGCCTCTACCCCCGGGAGGGCACCGGCCCGAGGTAGGGGACGAGGGCGTCCTAGAGCTATCCTAGTTGCACCACCACCATGGGATCCTATCATAGAGGAGCAGGACGAGGTGCCTCCAGCAGATCCTGCTCCAGTGGACTTCATGACGGCGCCCGGCTTCCAGGAGGTCATGGGCCGTATGATGAGGTTTATGGACACCTTGTCTCAGGCTGGTTTATTTCCCGCAGACCCTGCCATTTCTCAGGCAGGAGAGGGAGCCCAGACCCTTACCGCACAGGCCGCAGGGCAGGTAGCATCAGTTCATCATACCCCGGGTACACTGCCCGTGGGTGATATCCAGCCTGTAGTAGCAGCACAGGAGCCCAGGTCAGCTGCGGACGGCAATCCGTGGAAGGTATTGGACAGATGGACTCGATTGCGCCCTCCAGTCTTCAGGGGAGAGCGAGGCGAGGATACCCAAGACTTCATTGACAGGTGTAGGGACAGACTGCACAACATGAGGATCCTAGCGTCCCATGGAGTGGATTTCACCACATTTCAATAGGAGGGCAGAGCTCGCCGGTGGTGGTAGTCCTATATTCTCAGCAGGCCAGCAGATTCTCCTCCTGTCACTTGGGAGCAGTTCACACAGATGTTTCTGGATAGATATACCCCACCCTCTGAGAGGGAAGAACTTCGGCGTCAGTTTGAGAAACTAGAGTAGGGGCAGATGTCAGTGACAACATATGAGGCCAGATTTTCAGAGCTGTCACGCCATGCACTTATGATACTACCCACTGATGCTAAAAGGGTGCGGAGATTCGTGGCTGGGTTGCACCCAGGTATTAGAGCCACCATTGCCCGAGAGGTGGATATGGGTACTCCTTACCATCTTGTGGTAGAGATTGCTCGCAGGATCGAGGGTTATTAGTCGAGGAGCAGGAAGCAGGGTCAGTAGGACAAGAGGGCTAGGTTCTTCGGAGATTTCAGAGGTACCCTAGCTAGGGGCAGGGGTCAGTTTAGCGGTGGTCAGCCCAGCAGGCCTTCATATTCAGCACCTCCACCACCTCCCCGAGGTGTTCCGACTAGGGCTCATTTCAGTGCTATGCCAGAGCGTTCCTACCGTCCTCCAGCCATTCAGAGTTCACCTAGTGGTTATTCCCGTCAACAGAGATCCTCCAGCCCCTACTTCAGTGCTATGCCAGAGGGTGCACATCGCTCTCAGGCCATTCAGGGTTCTTCTTTGGGGCAGCAGGCTATGGTACCTAGAGGTTTCTATGAGTGTGGGGATCTTGGTCATATGCAAAGACATTGTCCCAGGCTTCGGGGAAAGGCAGTGCAGCAGGGTTATCAGCCTGTGGGTCCAGCACCAGCAGTACGGCCACCTAGAGGTGGAGGACAGGTGTCATCCTAGAGGTGGAGGCCGGTCAGGGGGAGATCAGTCAGCTCATGTTCGCTCCGGTTGGGCTCAGTCTTCCGGTGCTCCAGCCAGATTCTATGTTATACCGGCCAAACCAGATGCACTGGCCTCAGACGCCGTGATCACAGGTATTATCTCAGTATGTGGAAGAGAGGCTTCAATATTATTTGATCCAGGATCCACCTATTCATATATTTCTGCATTATTTGCTTATTTTCTGGATGTTCCTCGTGAATCCTTGGGTTCTCCTATATATGTGTCCACTCTTGTGGGCGATTCTGTGGTGGTAGACCGGGTCTACCGGTCTTGTGTTGTTACATTTTGTGGGTTCAAGACCAGAGCAGACCTTTTATTGCTCGACATGGTTGATTTTGAGGTTATTCTGGGCATGGATTGGCTATCTCCTTATCATGCCGTGCTAGATTGCCATGCCAAGACAGTAACTTTTCCCATGCCCGAGTCGCCTAGGCTGGAGTGGAGAGGTTCCTCAGTTAGTGCATCCAGCCGGGTTATTTCATTCCTGAAGGCTCGACATATGGTCGAGAAGGGTTGTCTGGGCTATCTTGCTTATGTGCGGGACACCATCGCCGAGTCCCCGACGATTGATTGAGTGCCAGTTGTTCAAGAGTTTGCCGATGGTTTTCCTTCAGATCTTCCGGGCATGCCTCCGGATCGTGACATTGACTTCTGTATTGATGTAGCTCCAGGCACTCAGCCTATTTCAATTCCCCCGTACCGTATGGCACGGAAGAAGCTGAAGGAGTTGAAGCAGCTGCTTGAGGAGTTGTTGGCTAAGGGGTTTATCAGACCGAGTGTATCGTCGTGGGGTGCTCCAGTCCTGTTTGTGAAGAAAAAGGATGGGTCTATGCGGATGTGTATTGATTACCGCCAGTTGAACAAGGTCACCATTAAGAACAAGTATCCTCTGCCGCGCATTGATGATTTGGTTGACTAGTTACAGGGTGCTAAGGTGTTTTCTAAGATCGACTTGAGATCGGGATATCATCATTTGAAGATTCGGGCTTCAGATGTTCCGAAGACTGCTTTCCGTACGAGATATGGCCACTATGAGTTTCTGGTGATGTCATTTGGCTTGACTAATGCACGACAACATTCATGGACTTGATGGATAGGTTTATCAGGCCGTAAATTGATTCCTTTGTCATTGTTTTCATTGATGACATCTTGATTTACTCACGTAGCCTGGGTGAGCAGGAGCAGCATTTGAGAGTTGTGCTCCAGACCTTGCAGGAACAGAAGTTGTACGTTAAGTTCTCCAAGTGTGAGTTCTGGTTAGATTCCGTGGCATTCTTGGCGCATGTGGTATCTGTATTGGTAAAAAATAGCTTTACATGTAGCCATAATCTAGATGACTCAGCCAACTATGTGGACAAAAAAAAAACAGCACATGTGGAGGTAAAGATACACGGAGGCACGGGATAAAAGAGATATGGTTAGTATACTCTTTCATATAATAGTCACGAGAAAGAGACACAGTTGAAATGAATCTAGACAAAGCAACGGGCAGGTACAAGATTAACTCAACAGGCATGGAATTAATTTATCAACCACGAGTATATCAGCCATGGGAAACCTAATGAAGAAGAAGAGACACGGTCATGACGAATCTGGACACAATAACGGGCAGATTCGAGGATCAACAATTAATGTCATATACGTTATGTAAATCCTAAAATAACAGTTATGATTCACCATTGTAACGCCTCATTAATGTAATAATTAGTCATTAATGAGCCATCATTACTGGAATCCAAACGTTGTACTAGGAGAATCTCTCTATAAAAGGGAAGAAAATGTAACAAACAAGACATCTGAATTCTCGAATACAAACTATTTTACTTCTCGCATATTGCTATCAATCTATTGTTTCTTTACTTATTATTTCATTCTCTTTTCGATTATCAGTAACCCGAGTTTATCCTAAAATAGCTTTGGTCAAAGGATCTTATTCTTTGGTTAAACAAATTGGTTCCGTTACCGGGAAACTGATAATCATCGTTTTCTCTACCAACTGATATCCTTAAAATCATGTCGAATTCCAACAACAACGACAACAATAACAACGTCAACAACAATGACGATAACAACCATCAAAGAAATAGAACCCCAGTTCCAACTCCTTCTCGAGGAACTCCACGTGCTTCGAGCGAACCATCCCCTGAAAGAGCTAACAATCGTAACAATAACGAACAACCAGTGGAGCCAGATCAAATAAGGCAAATGATTGCCGAATACGTGGGGCAGGCTTTGAAGGAGTTTGCAAGAGGATTACCACAAGTACCTCTAGTACCACCAACACTGCCTCCGAATAATACAATTATAGTTGAGGATCTGCAAGCGGAGTTAACAAATTTAACCAGGGATGAAACTCTCAATACACCTCTTGAAACACGACCAGGTACGACTACTAATTCGGAATTACAAAATTTATTACTAACCATGCAGAAGCAAATGAAAGAATAGAACGATCGCATCGAGCAAATCCCTGGTGTTCCGCCTATTATCAAAGGAATCGATGTTGATAGGTATTCTCAACAACCTTGGAATCCAAGTGCAGCTTCGTTACCTATACCCAAGAAGTTTAGAATACCTGATGTTCCCAAATACGATGGAACAACCGACCCACGTGATCACGTGACTGCTTTCACCACTGGAGTAAAAGGCAATGATTTAACAAAAGAGGAAATAGAATCAGTCCTTGTCAAGAAATTTGGAGAAACACTCAGGAAAGGAGCCTTAACCTGGTATTCTCTTCTCCCTGAGAACTCTATAGATTCTTTTGTTGAACTTGCAGATTCGTTTATAAAAGCACTCTTTGGTGCACAAAAAATTGAAAAACGAATGGAAGATATATTCAAGATAAAGCAGGGAGACAAGGAATTGCTCCGTGAGTTTGTAGATAGATTCCAACGGGAAAGAATGCAACTACCGAGGGTGCCTGACAACTGGGCAGCCATGGCATTCACAAATAACTTGAGCGAGAAAAGCTCAGAAGCCACGAGGCGACTCAAAGAGAGTCTAAGAGAATTCCCAGCCACGACATGGAATGATGTGTACAACAGGTACAGTACTAAACTCAGGATTGAAGAGGATATAATTGCACGATCAAAAGATGAGGAATACCCCAGAACAAGACGCCCAGAATCAGAGAAAAGGTCAGGTAAAAACAGGTATGATCCTTACTTAGGAACCTCGGGACGTGACCGACGTCCCAGGTTCAAAAATACAAGACCTTCGGGAAGAGATACAAACTCATACTCATCTAGATCCAGGAGAGATCGAGATGAACGATCCCGGGGTATTACCCGAATTGGAGACCATAGCTTTAATGTAAGCAGCACTGAGCTCGTCTCAATACTGAGAAGTATGGGGGACAAAGTTAAATGGACGAAANTTCTGCCAGCTAACATCAAAAGTCACGAGTACCCACAGAAAGCGAGTTCGAGAAGAAACGAGGGAAGATCAAATATATTTTGATGACACAAATTTTGGTGGATTAATACTTCCACACAATGACGCGCTGGTAATATCCTTACTCATTCATGACACTAACGTAAAAACGGTGTTGATTGATCCAGGCAGTTCAGTCAATATTATTTTGATGAAAGTCATGGAAGAAATGCTAGTAGAAAACAAAATGATTCCAAAGGTTCGAGCCATATCTGGGTTCGACAATTCAACAGTGATAAGTAAAGTCATTAATACAGAAATGTCTTACAACGTCATCCTGGGAGACCATGGATTCATGACATGAAAGCGGTCCCATCTACTTTACATCAAGTGATAAAATTCCCTT
>ML275547.1:58211-85962 GCA_005239495.1 Nicotiana undulata
CCATTTATCAAAGGTTAGTGACAAAAATGTTCCAAGAACATTTGGGCAAAACAATAGAGGTTTACATCGATTATATGCTTGTAAAATCAACACAAGCAGTAGATCATCTACAACATCTCTCTATGACTTTTGATATCTTACGCATGTACAATATGAAACTCAACCCGGAAAAATGTGCCTTCGGAGTACAATCTGGTAAGTTTTTGGGATTCCTTTTGTCTAACAGAGGAATAGAGGTAAATCCAGCACAGATAAAAGCTATAGAAAGAAATACCTGAAATCTTGAGAAATACAAAAGAAGTCCAAAGATTGATAGGAAGAATAGCAGCTCTAGGGAGATTTATTTCTAAGTCTTCCGAAAAAAGCTTTAAATTCTTTGCAGTTCTTAAAAAGCAAAATCAGTTCGAATGGACTGAAGAATGTCAACAGGCTTTAAAATACTTGAAGGTCTACTTGTCAAAACCACCATTGCTATCAAAGCCAAAAGAAGGAGAAAGATTATACATCTACCTGGCTGTCTCAGAAATTGCCGTAAGTGCAGTACTGGTAAGAGAAGAAAGAGGTAAACAATCTCCCATTTATTATGTAAGCAAAACTTTACTAGATGCAGAGACTAGATATCCACATCTAGAAAAATTAGCTTTAGCATTAATAATGGCATCGATAAAAATGCGTCCTTATTTTCAATGTCATCAAATTAATGTCGTAGCTTCATATCCTTTAAGGAATATTTTGCATAAACAAGAACTGTCAGGGAGATTAGCCAAATGGGCCATAGAATTAAGTGAGCATGATATAACATATCAACCTAGAACTGCAATTAAGTCACAAATATTGGCCGACTTTTTAGCTGACTTTAGCAGTAATATTACTCCTGAAGTAGAAAAGGAATTACAGCTCTTCAATAGTATAAACCCAGGTCAGTGGACCCTATTTGCAGATGGCTCTTCTAATATAAAAGGAGTAGGATTAGGTATTGTACTAATATGACCCACGGGTGAAAAGATACGGCAAGTGATCAAATGTTATCCAATAACTAACAATGAAGCAGAGTACGAGGCTGTTATTGCAGGTTTAGAATTGGCACGAGAGTTGTCAATTGAACAAATCGAATTCAACAGTGATTCACAACTGGTGGTAAACCAAATGCAGGGGACTTACATCGCTCGGGAAACTCGAATGTAATAGTACCTAGAAAAGGCACGAGAACTTGTGAGACAGTTCAAAATGTGGAAAATAATACAAATACCTAGAGAAGAAAATGTTGAAGGAGATGCATTGGCCAACCTCGCAGCAGTTACGGACGTAACCAATAAAGACAACACTATTGTCGTACACCTCTTCCATTCAACAATCGATCAAAACAAGAATGAGGTATCTTTCAATAATTTAACTTGGGATTGGAGAAACGAAAGTATTAACTTTTTGCCGAACGGTACCGTGCCTGAAGACAAAAAAGCAGCTCAAGCACTCCGTCGCAAAGTAGCGAGACACTGTCTAGTTCACAACACCTTGTACCGCAAAATGTTTGGAGGACCCCTAGCTAAGTGCCTCGGACCTAACCAGACGGAGTTTGTGAAAAGAGAAGTCCATGAGGTCCACTGTGGAAATCACGCAGGTGCAAGATCTTTGGTAAAACCCTTAATCAGATCAGGATACTACTGGGCTAAGATGGAAGAAGACGCGGAGAATTTTATATCAAAATGTGACAAATGTCAGCGGTTCGCCAATAATATGCACCGACCAGCATAATTGTTACATTTTATTATATCACCATCGCCCTTCATGAAATGGGGAATGGATATAGTAGGACCTCTTCCCCCAACTAAAATTCAGGTACGGTTCCTACTTGTACTTACTGATTATTTCACAAATGGATAAAAGCAGAAGCATTAAAACAGGTGCGGGAAAGGAGGTTAAGAGTTTATTATGGAGAAATATAATATGCCAGCTCAGAATTCCAAAGGAGATCGCGTGCGATAATGGCACACAATTTGTAGGCTCTCAAATCACAGAATTCTTCGACAGTTGGAAAATCAAACGGATCGCATCAACACCATATCATCCCGTAGCTAATGGACAAGCAGAACCCACGAACAAAATCATCATCAACAATATAAAGAAGCGGTTAGACAGAGCCAAAGGCAATTGGCCCGACGAATTACCCGCGGTGTTATGGGCATACAGAACTACATCAAAAACAGTTACGGGAGAAAGTCCTTTCGCACTCGTTTTTGGCTCAGAGGCATTAATACCCGTAGAAATTAGCGAACCAAGTCTGAGAGTGACGACAGCTACAGAACAAACGAATGATGTTGAACTCCAAACCAATTTAGACCTGCTCGAGTCACGAAGAGATGCAACCTTAATACGGATGGCATCTCAAAAGCAAATCATAGAACGATACTACAACCGCAAAGCTCATCTCATATATTTCAAAATTGGGGACTTTGCACTTAAAAAGGTCTTCCAATCAACAAAGGAAGCAGGAGCTGGCAAACTAAATCCAAACTTGGAAGGTCCCTATAAGGTCCGAGGCATAACAGGGAAAGGTGCGTACGAGTTGGAAGCCATGGACGGCAGGATTCTACCAACGAGCTGGAACGCCATCCACCTGAAGAAGTACTACTTCTAAGGAAAAGAAGTACCCCCGGTCAGGTATCGCATGATCGATTTTATCTTTGAATATTTAAACTTTACTAACTTTTTTAGATGATAGGAAAAAAGCTAACCCATCACCAAATGATTACATTAGACCTGCAAAGACGCGAGGAAATAACTCAATTCCCGGTCTAGGGTTACACTTTCTGATGGATATTTTAAAGGGTTAATCAGTCATCATCTAAAAAAAAGTATATACCTTCGAGTCCGGAATGTTTTCCTTTTTCAGGGAAAGGACCACAAAGAAGGAATAATCAAGTGCTCGAGATCTCATTCTTCAACGCTCAAACACTTGGGGGACTATATAATATGGAAGGCCAAAATGAAGCAAAAGACTACCAGAAGTCAGAATGCTCGAGCCTAAAAGAACCATTCACCCTACAAGTCAAGTGATACGAGCAAAAGAACTGAAAACTCCGGCACAAGTATTACGAAAGCCTACTCTAAAAACCCTCGAACCATGTTCAGGTTAGAAGGCAAAATATTAGCTACGAAGAAGAAATGTACATCTCTTATACAAAAAAAAAAACGGTTACATAAAAAACAGTTAGGGATAGAAGATCATCATTATTGTACTTAGCCAAAACAGTTATGAAATCTTTGTACTCAAATAAAAAAATGTTATTCAAATAAAACAATTACGGATGAAAGATCAAAACCCTTGTATATATTCTCAAAACTGTTATCAAATAAAACAGCTACGGATTACAATACATTTCTCTCGTACTTGCAACTGTTGCAAATAAAACAATCATGGGAAAAACCCAATACTTACAAAATTGTTACTAATGAAAAACGGTTACTTCCTTGTATTAACTCGAAAAAACTGTTATCTACTAAAAACAATTACGAAATACAAGTGATTATCAAATCTGTTAAAACAAAACAGTTGCAACATGAGTTTTAGATGATAAACATAACACATGTAAAATGTTGTGAAAGTTCAAGCAAAAACCTCTCACAAAAACATTCTTAAACATGTGAAAAATTCCTATCACTCTATTGCATTTTCAATGAAGTTGAGTCGTCTTCTTCATTAAAACATTAAAAGGGCCCTAATTCATAAACAAAGCCTCTTATAAACAGAGGCTAAAAAGCTTATACTACACCCATCATAAAAGGGTTCAAAGTAAAGCACGCATCTTTATGCAAAGAAAGCTTAGAGGTACGAACAGAAACCTCACAAAAGCAACACAAAGCAATAGACTTGAGTAAAGAGTAAGGCTCAAACTCATAACAAAAAGTCTCAAAAATATTGATATAAAAGCGGCTAAGTTAAAAACTAAGTACTAAACTAGTACTTAGCCGCATAGATATATACATTTTTTGCCCCTAAATTGTCAATTGGGGACTTTAGAAGTTTCAAATTTACTCCCGATGGAGCTGGGAGTAATTACACCAATCCAATAAAAAAGAAAAAAAATAAGGGTGACTAAAAGTCTTTATTCTCTAGGAGGAGGAGGAGAACCAGCTTCTTTTGAAGAATCGTCCGCTTCTTCCTGGGCTTCATCAGCTGGAGAGAGATCAAAACCTTGCGGAGTCTTCTCCATAGCTTCCCTAGATTTTGCAATCTCAGCATCAAGGTCAAAGCCTTCTCGACTCATTTCCAACAATGTATCATGGCGAGCACTCATATATGCCCTACTCACGTCAACAACCGTTGATTCTTCAAGGTCACCATAGTCCCTTGACCAAGCCTGAATCTCGCCCTTCAAATTATCATTCTCAGTCTCAGTGGCTTCCAAGGCAACCTTTAGAGATGCAATTGATTCCTCCAAAGTCTGAACCTTCATTTGAGCTTCACGGAGATCCTCTTGAACCTGGGAGAGATTACGCACAAGTTCACCAGAATATTCCTCTTTCTCCCCCAACATGTGCTTCAGGTGTCGGATTTCCTCCGTAGCGTTTGACAGTTGTTCAGCAAATGAAGATTCAGGAACATATTTATCCTTATTGACCTGGCTGAAAGAAGCTTTCTCCACTGCCAGCTCTGCCTTAACAACCTTCAATTTCTCCCTCAAGGTATCTCTCTCATCCTCTAAAGCTCCCATCTCTATTCGAAGACTGTCGTACTGTGCTTTAATATCATCGAGCCCACGGAACACCTTCAACTCATTTTCATAATTGGAAACTCTCTTCATAAGCTCCAAACCAATAAGGTGCGTCTGCAAAAACAGTAAAACAATCAAATGTGTTAAACTGTTAATTAAAGAACAACATGTGTGCAAAAGTTCTTCCAAAGTACATACCTTTAAGGAGTTGTGCACCACCTCATTGGCCCAAGTAAGAGTTGCGTGGCTATCAAGCTTGGCCCTCTCCTCAGAGCCAATTAAAGGCTTAAGCCATACCTCTGGCTCACCAGTCTTCTTGAAGAGGCTTCCACCGGCTGGAACCTCAATTGTAACTCTTCTCATCTCCCTGCTGGAAGACCCTTCTTCTATAACAGAAGGCACGGAAGCAGGGACGGAAGGGACAGCGGAAAAGAGAGAGGGACTGGAAGCTAAAGAAGTCGCGGGCACTTCGATAGAGACGAAAGGAAAAGAAACTGAATAAATAATAGGTATGGGAGGAGGAACAACAGCCATAGAGTGAGGAGCAGGAACGACAGCAAAACCTGGATAGATGGTAGCCAGGGGAACAACATCAGGGTCTATTTCAAAACCTTCATGAAATAGACGCTCGGCAGAATCTCGAGTTGGGGACTGGGATTGATCACGAGAAGAAGAAGGCCTGATTGCCAACACGGAAGAAAGAGGCGCGGGAGTAGACTCATCGTCAGAAACTACCCGCCTTCTTCTCACCCGGTGCACTAAAGCACCCTCTTCTTCATCCTCATCTTCTCCTCCAAAGAGAGAACCTTGAACCTTTCTTTTTGAAGCACTAGATAAGACATTCTGGGCTTGAGATAACGACATCTTCGGAAGCGATGAAGATGCCCCACGGGCAGAAAACCCTATCAAAAAAGAGAAAGAATTAAACAAAATTAAGATAAGGAAAGAAAAGAGAAAAACTCTACTTACCATGAGTCTTGACAATCCATTTATACTTTGTGGAAAAGTACTTTCGGGATCCTTCCTCGGCAGGAGCAGCAATTAACATTCTTTCTACCCAACTACGAATATCAGAGACATTCTCGACAATTCATAGTTACTGAAAACAAGAGGAAAACAGATGCGGTGTTAAAAACATAATACAACTTTATGTAAAGAAGACAGGTGCGAACCAAAGTACTTACGTGCACGGTTAACTTCTCAGGGAAGGGAAGATTATTTTCACCCACTAGAATAGCAGTAGGAACAACAACGTACCTCAGGTACCAACCTCTGTCTTTATCATCATCAGGGGTTACTAAAACTCTCTTACTCCGAGCAGCCATAGTAAAACTCCCTTGACGAAACAGAACAGGTGAATACAAATGCATCAGATGATGAAAGGTGAAAGGAACGGAAACCTTTGAAGCCAAAACTCATATACAAGCAACAACACGCCATACTAAGGGACCAACCTGTTCTAGGCAAATATTGAAAAAATGGCAAAATTCTATGATAACAGGATCAACAGGAGGCTGAAATCCTAATGTGAAAGGGTAAGTATAGACATAAGAAAAACCCGTCTTGTAAGACGTGATTATTTGGATATTACTTGGCACAAGAATGGGAATGTTAGACTCCCAGGAGCATTCCTTACGAACAACAGGAATATGACCTACAGTAACAATGGTAGCGTATTTATCTACACTATCTAAAGAAGAAGCTTGTTCGGCGATGAAAGAATTTACTTCTGGAAAAACTATCTCAGCAGGAATGATTTCGTCAACTCTAGGTTCACGAATATCATCCTTGTTCTTAGAAACAGAATGAGAGGATCTACCTCTGGGAGAAAACAAAGACCTACTAGAAGAAGGAGAAACTAAAGGAGATGAATAACCTTTAGTGGAAACAGATCATAAACTCCTCAATCAACCACCTCTCAGGCTCCTAGATGGAGCAGAAGAAGGAGACGCCAAAGTTTCAACATTGATAACCTTTTTAGGTCGACTAGATGAAGACATATTTATGCAAGCTAAGGAAAATTTATTCACCAAGGAAAAATCAAATTATAGAAGTGTTTCGTGAAAGAAAAAGAAAGAAGACGATTATTTATACCTAATGGCAACCGGCAAAGGATGGAAAAGTAATGATGGAAAGTCATAACTAAGAGTGTCACTTCAGAACTGAAGCAACTGCAAAAAGCCCTAAAAATCGCTGAATTGTTGCAGAGCCAATCAAGGAAAAACATGTGGAAGAAGCATTAAATAGAAGTAATACACGATGAATGCGTTCAATAAAGGATACAATGTCTCGGAACAAAGCGGCGGCAAAATATTCCCGCCATAAATGCGTATCCACTTACCAAGTATTATACGCCAAATACATGGCAAGTGGGGGGACTATCTGTATTGGTAAAAAATAGCTTTACACGTAGCCAGAATCTTGATGACTCATCCAATTATATGGACAAAAGAAAACAACACATGTGGAGGTAAAGATACACAGAGGCACGAGATAAAAGAGATACGGTTAGTATACTCTTTCATATAATAGTCACGAGAAAGAGACACAGTTGAAATGAATCTAGACAAAGCAACGGGCAGGTACAAGATTAACTCAACAGGCACGGAATTAATTTATCAACCACGAGTATATCAGCCACGGGAAACCTAATGAAGAAGAAGAGACACGGTCATGACGAATCTGGACACAATAATGGGCAGATTCGAGGATCAACAGTTAATGTCATATACGTTATGTAACTCCTAAAATAACAGTTACGATTCACCATTGTAACGCCTCATTAATGTAATAATTAGTCATTAATGAGCCATCATTACTGGAATCCAAACGTTGTACTAGGAGAATCTCCCTAGTAAAAGGGAAGAAAATGTAACAAACAAGACATCTGAATTCTCGAATACAAACTATTTTACTTCTCGCATATTGCTATCAATCTATTGTTTCTTTACTTATTATGTCATTCTCTTTTCGATTATCAGTAACCCTAGTTTATCCTAAAATAGCTATGGTCAAAGGACCTTATTCTTTGGTTAAACAGTATCCGGAGAAGGTATCAAGGTTGATCCTCAGAAGATTGAGGCAGTTCAGAGTTGGCCGCGTCCTACCTCAGCTACAGAGATCAGGAGATTTTTGGACCTAGCAGGCTATTGTCGCCAATTTGTGGAGGGGTTTTCCTCGATTGCAGCTCCTTTGACTAGATTGACTCAGAAGAATGCCCCATTTTGATGGTCCGACGAGTGTGAGGAGAGCTTTCAGAAGCTCAAGACAGCATTGACCTCAACACCAGCTCTGACATTGCCTTCCGGTTCTGGGATGTATACTGTGTATTGCGACACTTCACGCGTTGGTTTGGGATGTGTGTTGATGCAAGAAGGAAGAGTTATTACTTATGATTCGCGCCAGCTGAAAGTTCATGAGAAGAATTACCCTGTGCACGATTTAGAGTTGGCAGCGATTGTTCATGCTCTTAAGATTTGGAGGCACTATTTGTATGGGGTGTCCTGTGAGGTTTATACGGATCACCGCAGCTTACAACACTTGTTCAAACAGAGGGATCTTAATTTGAGGCAGCGCAGATAGCTTGAGTTGTTAAAGGATTATGACATCACCATTCTTTACCACCCGGGAAAGGCGAATGTAGTAGCAGATGCTTTGAAAAGAAAGGCGGAGAGTATGGGTAGTTTGGCTTATATTGTAGCTGAGGAGATACCTTTTGCTTAGACATTCAGTCTTTGGCTAATCTCCTGGTGAGATTAGACCTTTCAGAGCCTCGTCGAGTTCTTGCACATGTGGTTGCTTAGTCTTTGTTATTGGGGGAGATTAAGGCTCGGCAGTATGATGATCCGTGTTTGGCTGAGCTATGGGAGACCGTGATTCAGGGTAGGGCCAAGGAGGTTACAATTGGCGAGGATGGTGTCCTGAGACTTCAGGGCCGCTTATGTGTTCCTAATGTTGATGGCCTAAGGGAGAGGATTCTAGAAGAGGCACACAGTTCTCGGTATTCTGTTCATCTTGGGGCTACGAAGATGTATCGTGATTTGAAGCAGCATTTCTGGTGGAGGCAGATGAAGAAGGATATAGTGGAGTATGTGGCTATGTGTATTAATTGCCAGCAGGTGAAGTATGAGCACCAGAGGCCAGGAGGCCTACTTCAGCATATGCCCATTCCTGAGTGGAAGTGGGAGAGCATCATTGTGGACTTCGTGGTTGGGTTACCTCGGACTTTGCGGAAGGTTGACGCGGTTTGGGTCATTGTGGAAAGATTGACCAAATCAGTGCATTTCATTCCTGTAGCTACTACATATACTTCTAAGAGGCTAGCCCAGATTTACATTCGGGAGATAGTCCGGTTGCACGATGTGCCTGTGTCCATTATATTAGATCGAGGTCCTCAGTTCACCTCGCACTTCTGGAGAGCATTGCACAGAGATATGGGCACTCAGATAGATCTCAGCACATCATTTTATCCACAGACTGATGGTCAGTCGGAGCGTACAGTTCAAATATTGGAGGACATGCTCAGGGCATGTGTGATTGAGTTTGGAGGTCAGTGGGACCAGCTCTTGCCTTTGGCCGAGTTTGCTTACAATAATAGTTATCAGTCCAGTATTGAGATGGAGCCATTTGAGGCTTTATATGGTCGGCGATGTCGTTCTCCTATCGGGTGGTTTGAGCCTGGCGAGGCTAAGTTATATGACACGGACCTGGTGAGAGATGCCTTGGAGAAGGTGAAGTTGATTCACGAGAGACTCCGCACAGCACATTCCATACAGAAGAGTTACGCGGATCAGAAGGCACGTGATGTATCATTTATGGAGGGAGACAAGGTTTTACTGAAGGTATCGCCGATGAAGGGCATGATGAGGTTCGGAAAGAAGGGCAAGCTGAGCTCGAGGTTTATAAGTCCTTTCGAGCTATTGAGGTGAGTCGGAGAGGTTGCTTATGAGCTTGCCTTACCTCCCAGCTTATTAGGAGTTCATCCGGTCTTTGATGTATCCATGCTCCAGAGATATCACGCCGACTTCTCTCACGTGGTTGATTTCAGCACTATTCAGTTGGATGAGAGGTTGGGTTACGAGGAGGAGCCAGTTCCTATTATTGATAGGCAGGACCGCCAGTTGAGATCTAAGAAAATTTCTGCAGTAAAGGTCCAGTGGCGGGGCCAACCGGTCGAGGAGGCGACTTGGGAGTCCGAGAAGGACATGCGGAGCAGATATCCCCACCTATTCAGCACTTCAGGTATGATTCTAGACCCGTTCGAGACGAACGTTTGTTTAAGAGGGGGAGAGTGCAACGACCTGACTGGTCATTTGCGTATTAGGACCCTGTTTCCCTAAATGAGACTTCCCATAGAGGCTCCTTGTGATTTATGACTTTCGGGGACGGGTGGTTCAGGATTTGGAAGTGTTTAGAGTGCCATAAGAACACTTGGTTCCTTAAGATTGGCCTTTTTAGCCAAGTTTGACTTCGGTCAACAATTAGAGCAAACGACCTCGGAATCGAGTTGCAAGAGTTCCAGTAGCTTTGTATGGTGATTTCGGACTTGGGCGTATGTTCGGGACGGGTTTTCGATGACCCAGGAGCATTTCGGCACCCAATATAGAAATAAGAATTTCCTTAAGTTTGAAATTTGGTTTGGAACGTGATTTTATGTTATCGAGATCCGAACAGAATTCCGAGATAGGGAATAGTTTCGTTATGTCATTTAGGACTTGCCTGCAAAATTTGGTGTCATTCTGAGTGGTATAGGTCGGTTCGGCGCATTGAAAGCGAATTTTGATTCAATTTGGTTTTGGGGTCGAATTCTTAGTTTCCTTGTTGTTTTTCACATTCTGGAATTTCGAGCGAGTCCGTATCATGAATACATACTTGCCAGTGCCTTTGGACGGGGTCCCGAGGGGCTCGGGTGAGTTTCAGACCCCTTGGAGTTTATTCCAAAACACCAGATTTTTGTTGTCTAGTTTCCTTTTGTGCGATCGCAGGTGCGCTAATGCGATCGCATAGGAGGAATGGGCAGGGGTGAGAAAATGACATGTGCGATTGCACAAGCCTATCCGCGTCCGCACTGGGTTGGGTGAGTATTTCCTTCGAGAATTTTCGAAATCAGAGCGTGCAGGCCCCCGGGGGCGGATTTTAGGATTTCTTCAAGAATAGTGAATCAGCTAATTCATAAAAGAATTTCATGTTTTGAATATAATTTGATATATTTACGTATCGATTGGTTAGTTTCGAGTCCTCGAGAGGCAAGATTGGAGTTTCGCGCGCGTTCTTGGTCCGAGGAGTAGATTCGACACGAGGTGAGTCTCCTTTCTAACCTCGTAAGAGGGTATTGTCCCCATAGGGGGCACGCAACGGCTATTATTGTTACGTCTGGGTAGTAAGGCCCGCAACATGCTTTATATTCTTTCTTGAAATGTATTATATGTTATGAAATCCTGATGTATATAGTGTGCTTCCTTGAGATTTATGAAATTTTATAAATTGGAAGAAAATGATTATGGAAAGGAAATGTTAGTATTATTGTGTGTGCATGTGACAGCTTCGCAAATTTACATTCCGCGAGCGGAGTGTGATTTCCCCCACTCTCATGGGAGCGGGCCGTACGCCACGGCGGATTGAAAGGTGCACTTATGGTTCGGGCAGTTCGACCCTCGGCAGTGCACATATGAGATTATTCTATGGTAAGAATGCACTTCTGGGATGGGCCGTTCGATCCTCGACAGTGCTTAGATATTATTCTTATGACTCCGGCCGGTTGTCTATATCTTGTGTGCGCATGACTATTTGGTACGGTTTCATGGTTATTGGTTTAGCAGATATTTGGGGGAAAAGAAAGCGGAAATTGTTATTTATTTTCAGTATTTACTTGGATTACTGTGCTTTATACGTATTTGTTGTTCACTGTCTTACATGCCAACCGTTTGTTTTTCATTATACTCTGTATATTATACTGTTGGACCTTAGTGAGTGTCAAGTCGACCTCTCGTCACTACTTCTTCGAGATTGGACGGGATACTCACTAGGTACATATTTATTTATGTACTCATGCTATGCTTCTGTACTTAATTGTACAGGTTCTGAGGCTGGTGCTTCTGGTTATCATACCGGATATTGATTCTGATATAGTGGATTTGACTTCACGGTGAGCTGCTTCTCCTGACGACCCTCAGCAGCACCATGGAGTTCCTTTTGCTTATTTTCCCGTCTATTTATTTCGGACAGTGGGAATTGTATATTTTTTATCTTTCGTAACTAATACTTTCCCAAAAATGATTGCAACAAGACTTACAACAATATAACAAGCCAAGTAATTATAGAAACAACAATGAACATGAAACAATTAAAAATATGAAGCAATTAAATTGGAAACGGGGAAGGGATCATGTAAGCAGTCCATTTGGTGGTGCATAGATACTCGTCACCTCACCTATACACCACACACATGCATTTTCACATAACAACTAAGTTGGGGACTCTTATTCCCTCAAGTCAAGGTTAAACCAAGCACTTACCTCAACTTCCCAGGCCACTCACTGCTCAATTATAGCTTTCCCTTTTGAATTCACCTCCAATACACTCGAATCTAACCATAATTAACTTAATATAATTTATTAATGCTAAAGGACCTAACTTTGTTGAAAATTATAATTTTTCCTAAGTTTTCAAAAAAAATGTTAAAACCCGACCCCGGGCCCGCTTGGACCAAACTCGGGGTTCGGACCAAATTACATTTACCCATTCACCCCCAGTCCCTAATATATAATTCGTTTCGAAATCCGACCTCAATTCGAAGTAAAGATTCAATTTTTACACAATTCCCTAATTCTACCCAAACCCTCAATTTGTACCATGAAAACTCTTTATTTTTTATGTAAATGTGATGAAAAACATTGGGTAATTGAAAGAGTAAAGTTTAGAATTGATTACCAACTACTTGGGGATGAACTTTGATGAAGAAAATCGTCTATAGGGCTGTGTTGTTAGAAACCTTTGAAGAAAAAGGGTTCTGTCCGCGTGTAATAGGCCGCGTTCGCATAGTTGTAGGCATCCCCCACTCCCAGGCCCAGTAATGAATCACGTTACGGAGGAAGGGGTGCATTCGCATAGAACAAAAAGAACCCACCCAGCAATTTATTCTATGTGTTCGCGACTGGGGTCACGCGAACGCAATGCACAAAATGCCACTACACTAACAGCAGAAAACCAGCAGAGAATTTCAAGTGTGAAACATCCTGTGGCCTATCCGAAACTCACACTAGCCCTCGGAGCTCTAAACAAAACAAGCACGCAAGTCTAAAAATGTCACGACCCAAATTCTTATTCAGGTCGTGATGGCGCCCAACACCGAAGTCAGGCAAGCCAACACTAGTTACTAACGAAATTACTTAAACAAATGAGATGTTCAAATACTTATTTTAATTTAAGAAGTCCTTTAATAAAAGTGAGGAAGTGAAGAAAGTTGATTTAAAGTAACTCAAAATCTTTTGCCAGCATAGACAGAGTAGCAAAATACTAGCGACTCAACTACGTGTACCAACACCTAGCGTCACAAGTCAACAAGCGACTAGTGGAATATACAAATAGACAAAATAAATGTAACTGTCTGAAAGTGGTAGACAAAAATATCCCAAAATTAATAGAAACTCCACAGTGCTACCGAGGAACGCCAGCAAGAGCAGCTCACCGTGTAGTTAAATCCTGGTAGTACTCTCAGCGACGAACACCCGAATGGTGACCAGGTGCAACAACCTCAGAACCTGTACAATTAAGTATAGAAGTGTATCATGAGTACATATAAACAAATATGTACCCAGTGAGTATGCCGTCTAAACTCGAAGAAGTAGTGACGAGAGGTAGACGTGATACTTACTAGGGTCAATAACCAATAATATGATTACATAAAGCTAGACAAGAAAAGTAGTCATGAAAATCACTAAGGCATGAAGCTATCAATTATATAGGATTGCAATTTATTCTCATGAGTCAAATAGTAATTATCACAAAAGTCTCAAGTTCCCCTTACACATGGGGTTATTTATTTAATAATGACAAGACTCTAAGTCAAATACATAGCACATAATATGCCGAAGCGTACGGCCGAAGCGACGTGAAAATAAATGTGCACTGCCGAGGGTCGAGCGGTACGAACCATAGATGCATCCATTACCCCGCTCGCGAATCGATCATGCGACGCGGTTGACATAAATATAGGGCTACCCCGCTCGCGAATCATACATATGACACGAGTGCTCGTAGACATACAAAGAATTTATCAGGAAATTCAGGAATTTATCATGGATTATTCTTAAATTCAGGGATTTAAGCACTTCAACTTAAACATAGCTTCCTAGATTCTCATGTCAATTTCAAGGATAATAAGAAACTAGAAGCACATATAAAGATATAGGTAAAGCACATAAAGGCATGCTTGTGAGATCCTAAATTCTACCCGACGCAACAGAGTAGTAGCTACGCACGGACTCTTGTCACTTTGCGCGTACGTAGCCCCCGCAAATAAGGACAATTAAATTGTTTACATCTACCTATGGGGAAAATTCCCTCTTACAAGGTTGGAAAGGAGACTCACCTCGCGTAGAATCTACTTCCCGGTCAAGAACGCGCCCGAAACTCCAAACTTTACACCCGAGGACTCGAAACTAGTCAAATGATATATAAATATGTCAATGCATGCTCAAAGTATGGTAATTCTCCTACTTATTTAGTAAATTCACTATTCTTGAAGAAATCCCAAAATACACCACCGGGCCCACATGCTCGGATTCCGGAAATTTTTGAAGATATCACTCACCCATAGCCCAAGGGTCATTAATATATAATTTTTATATGATTTCATGATAGAAAAGTGGTGAAATTCCCTAAAGTTCATCAACCCTAGGTTTTCACTCTAACCCCTATGATTTCCACTATTTAGATGTTAAAATACCGAAGTTTTGGTGTAATAATCTAACATTTAAATAGAATTTACTAACCTCTTAGTAGCTAGGTTGTGGAGGGTTCTTCCCAAGCTCTCAAGTCTTCAATGGAGGTGAAAAATGAAAAGAATGAAGGAAATCCCGTGTCTAAGTGAAAGTGCACTGCCTGGCCTACAGGGATTCCGCACCTGCGGCTCGAGGACCGCACCTACGGTCTCGCGCCTGCGAGCTGGGGCTCACACCTGCGGAGTTGGAGGTGAAAGACTGGGCCTGCACCTGCGGAGCTGGAGACCGCACCTGCAGTTTCGCTCCTGCGGAATTCCCGCACCTGCAAAGCTGGGACCGCAGGAGCAGTCCCGCACCTGCGGCTGGGCAACCGCACCTGCGGTCACACCAGATCAAGTGCACCAGCTGCATTTTTCAGCTAGTTTTTGGCCTCGTGTGGTATCCGGGAGGCACCTGGGCCCACCCGAGCCCCCGTCCAATTATACCAACAAGTCCTAAATCATAATACGGACTCGCTCGAGCATTCGGAACAGCCAAAACAACGCTAAATCTCAAAATCACCCCTCAAAACCCCTAGGATCAAACTTAAGAATTCTCTATTTGGCGTCGAAACACTCCCGGATCATCCAAAACCCATTCCGGACATACGTACAAGTCTAAAATCATCGTACGAAGTTGCTGGAATTGCCGAAACTCGATTCCGAGGTCGTTTTCTCAATTTATTGACCGAAGTAAAACTTTGCTTTAAAAGCCAACCTTAAGAAACCAAGTGTTCCTATGCTATTCTAAACACTTCCAAATCCCAGACCACCCGTCCCCGCAAGTCACAAATCACGATAAGACGCTACGAAAAGTCTTATTTAAGAAAACGGGGTCTGAATACGCAAAATGACCGGTCGGGTCGTTATATTCTCCACCTCTTAGACAAATGTTCGTCCTCGAACGGGTCTAGTATCATACCTGAAGTGCTGAATAGGTGTGGATATCTACTCTGCATGTACTCCTCGGACTCCCAAGTCACCTCCTCGACCGGTTGGCCCCGCCACGGGACCTTTACCGCAGAAATTTTCTTAGATCTCAACTGGCGGTCCTGCCTATCAATAATAGCAACTGGATCCTCCTCGTAACCCAACCTCTCATCCAACTGAATAGTACTGAAATCAACAACGTGAGAGAAGTCAGCGTGGTATCTCCGGAGCATGGATACGTGGAATACCGGATGGACTCTTGATAAGCTGGGAGGTAAAGCAAGCTCATAAGCAACCTCTCCAACTCGCCTCAATACCTCGAAAGGACCTATGAACCTCGGTGCTCAGCTTGCCCTTCATCCCGAATCTCATAATACCCTTCATCGGCGAAACCTTCAGCAGAACCTTATCTCCCTCCATAAATGACACATCACGTGCCCTCTGATCCACGTAGCTCTTCTGTCTGGACTGTGTTGTGCAGAGCCTCTCTTGAATCAACTTCACTTTCTCTAAAGCATCCCTCACCAGGTCTACACCATATAACTTAGCCTCACCAGGCTCAAACCACCCGATAGGAGAACGAAATCGCCGACCATATAAAGCCTCAAATGGGGCCATCTCGATGCTGGACTGATAACTATTATTGTAAGAAAACTCGACCAAAGTCAAGAACTGGTCCCAGTGGCCTCCAAAGTCAAGCACACATGCTCGGAGCATGTCCTCCAATATATGAATTGTACGCTCCGACTGACCATCAGTCTGTTGATGAAACGATGTGCTGAGATCTATCTAAGTACCCATCTCTCTGTGCAATGCTCTCCAGAAGTGCGAGGTGAAGTGAGGACCTCGATCTGATATAATGGACACCGGTACACCGTGCAACCGGACTATCTCTCGAATGTAGATCTGAGCTAACCTCTCAAAAGTATAAGTAGTACCCACAGGAATGAAATACGCCGATTTGGTCAATCTATCCACAATAACCCAATCCGCGTCAACCTTCTGCAACGTCCGAGGAAACCCAACCACGAAGTCCATAGTAATGCGCTCCCATTTCCACTCAAGAATGGGCATCTGCTGAAGTAGGCCCCTTGGCCTCTGGTGCTCATATTTGACCTGTTGGCAACTAAGACACCTAGCCACATACTCCACAATGTCCCTCTTCATCCGTCTCCACCAGAAATGCTTCTTCAAATCACGATACATCTTCGTAGCACCAGGATGAACAGAATACCGCGAACTGTGTGCCTCCTCAAGAATCCTCCGCCTCAAGCCATCAACATTAGGAACACACTATCGACCCTGAAGTCTCAGAACGCCATCCTCTCCAATAGTAACCCCTTTAGAACCACCCTGAACCACTGTCTCCCATAGTTCTGCCAAACACGGATCATCATACTGCCGATCCTTAATCTCCCCCAATAATAAAGACTGAGCACCCACATAAGCTAGAACTCGACGAGGCTCTGAAAGGTCTAATCTCACCAAGCGATTGACCAAGGACTGAATTTCAAAGGCTAGAGGTCTCTCCTCAGCTGCAATATAAACCAAGCTACCCATACTCTCCGCCTTCCTACTCAAAGCATATGCTACCACATTCGCCTTGCCCGGATGATAAAGAATGGTGATGTCATAATACTTTAGTAACTCAAGCCACATGCGCTGCCTCAAATTAAGATCCCTCTGCTTGAACAAGTGCTGCAAGCTGCGGTGGTCTGTATAAAACTCACAAGACACCCCATATAAGTAATGCCTCCAAATCTTAAGACCATGAACAATCGCCGCAAACTCCAAATTGTGTACAGGGTAATTCTTCTCATGAATCTTCAGCTGGCGCGAAGCATAAGCAATAACTCTCCCTTCCTGCATCAATATACACCCCAAGACAACGTGTGAAGCGTCGCAATACACCGTATACATCCCCGAACCGGAAGGCAATACTATAACTGGTGCCAAAGTTAATGCAGTCTTGAGCTTCTGAAATCCCGCCTCACACTCGTCAGACCATCGAAATGGAGCATTCTTCTGAGTCAATCTAGTCAATGGAGGTGCAATGGATAAAAATCCCTCTACAAATCGTCGGTAGTAGCCTGTTAGACCCAAGAAACTCTTGATCTTTGTCGCTGAAGTACGACGTGGCCAACTCTGAACTGCCTCAATCCTCTTAGGATCAACCTTGATACCCTCTCCAGTTACCACATGCCCCAAGAATTCCACAGAGTCCAACCAAAACTCACACTTGGAGAACTTAGCATATAGCTTATGTTCTCGCAAGGTCTGGAGCACAACTCTCAAAATGCTGCTCGTGCTCTCCCATGCTACGTGAATAAATCAAAATGTCATCAATGAAAACGATGACAAAAGAATCAATATATACGGCCTGAACACCCTGTTCATCAAGTCCATAAATGTTGCCGGGGCATTAGTCAAGCCGAAAGACATCACTAGGAACTCATAATGGCCATATCTCGTACGAAAAGCAGTCTTCGGAACATCCGAAGCCCGAATCTTCAGCTGATGATACCCCGATCTCAAGTCAATTTTAGAAAATAACCTAGCACCCTGCAGATGGTCAAACAAATCATCGATGCGCGGTAATGGATACTTGTTCTTAACAGTTACCTTGTTCAACTTGCGGTAATCGATACACATCCGCATAGACCCATCTTTCTTCTTTACAAATAGAATTGTAGCACCCCACGGCGACACACTCGGTCTGATAAACCCCTTAGCCAACAACTTCTCAAGCTACTCCTTCAACTCTTTCGGATCCATACGGTACGGGGGAATAGAAATAGGCTGAGTGCCTGGAGCTACATCAATACAGAAATCAATATCCTGATCCGGAGGCATGCCTGGAAGGTCCGAAGGGAATACATCGGCAAACTCTCGAACAACTGACACTGAATCAATCGTCGAAAACTCGGTGGTGGTGTCCCGCACATAAGCAAGATATGCCAAACACCCCTTCTCGACAATATGTCGAGCCTTCAGGAAGGAAATAACTCTAATGGTTGCACTAACTGAGGAACCTCTCATTCCAGCCTAGGCAACTCGGGCATGGCCAAAGTAACCGTCTTGGCATGGAAATCCAAGATGGCATGATGAGTAGATAGCCAATCCATGCCCAGGATGATCTCAAAATCAACCATGTCGAGCAATAGAAGGTCCGCTCTAGTCTCGAACCCACAAAAGGTGATCACACAAGACCGGTAGACTCGGTCTACCACCACAGAATCGCCCACAGGAGTGGATACATATATAGGATAATCCAAGGATTCGTAAGGAACTTCCAGAAAACAAGCAAATAAGGCTGACACATATGAATAAGTAGATCATGGATCAAATAGCACTGATGCCTCCCTACCACATACTGAGATAGTACATGTGATCACGTCGTCTGAGGCCACTGCATCTTCTCGGGCCGGAATGGCATAGAATCTAGCTGGAGTACCTGAAGGCTGACCTCTGCTAAACGGAATAGGAGCTAGCTGAGCTCCCCCTGACTGGCCTCCACCTCTAGGACGACCTCTACCAGCCTGTCTTCCACCTCTGGGTGGACGGGGCACCGGTGCTGAGTATGTAGGATGATAACTCTGCTGAACAGCCTTGCCCCAAAGCCTGGGACAAGTCCTCCTCATATGGCCTGAATCCCCACACTCATAGCATCTCACTGGAGGCATGGCATGCTGCCCTAAAGAAGAAGAAGAACTCTGAATAGCTAGGGGACGGTGAGAAACCTCTGGCATATCACTGAAGTAAGGACTGGGAGAATCCTGATGACCTGAATACCCGCTGGAGGAACCCTGAATGGCTAGTGGGCGGTAAGAACTCTCCGGCATGGCATTGAAGTAAGGCCTCACTGGAACACCACGTGGAGATGGTGGAGGAGCTGAATATAGAGGCCTGCTAGGATGGCTTCTACTGAAATGACCCTTGCCCCTGCCTGGGGCACCTCGAAAATCTCCAAAAAATCTAACTCTCTTATCCGGCTGACCCTGCTCTCTGCCCCTGAATCGGTAACCCTCAATCCGGTGAGCTATCTCGACCACAAGATGATAAGGAGTACCCATCTCCACCTCTCGGGCCATGTTGGCCTTAATACTTGAGTGCAACCCAGCTACGAATCTCTGCACTCTCTCAGCCTCTGTAGGAAGAATCATGAGGGCATGACGGGACAACTCTGAAAACCTGGCCTCGTAATCCGTCACTGTCATCTGCCCCTGCTCCAGCTGCTCAAACTGATACCGCAACTCTTCCCTCTCGGAGGGTGGAATATACCTGTCCAGGAACAGTTGAGTGAGCTGCTCCCATGAGAGAGGAAGGGAACCTGCTGGCCCACCCAGGATGAATGACTGCCACCATCTGCGGGCCCTGCCCTCTAGCTGAAAAGTAGTGAAATCAACTCTATGGGACTCCAAAATCCTCATGTTGTGCAGTTTGTCCTTGCACCTATCAATAAAGTCCTGGGAATCCTCGCCCCTCTCACCTCCGAAGACAGGAGGGTGAAATAGAGTCCATCTATCAAGTAACTTCTACGGATCGCCGTCTGCAGCTGTCTAAGCTCAGGTGCTACTGCTGGCTGTACTCCACCCGCTGGTAGAGTGCCCGGAGTCTGATATACTGTCGTTGCATGACCTGCGGCCTGGGTGGTAGGGGTCTGAACTCCCCCTCCCGCCTGAGATGTAGCAGGGTCTGCTTGAAATAAACCAGCATGAGTCATAGTATCCATGAACCGCATCATACGGCCCATGACCTCCTGGAAACCCTGTACTGTCGCGAAATCCATCGGAGTTGGATCTGCTAGGGGCACCTCACCCTGCTCCTCCGGGATAGGATCCTCTGGAGGTGCTAATGGAGTAACTCTGGGAAGCCCTCGTCCCCTACCTCGGGCCGAAGCCCTCCCCCGGCCTCTACCACGGCCTTGGGCTACGGGGGTAGCGGCATCTCCTGGGCCTGTAATATCAGTTGCACGAGTCCTCACCATCTGTGAGACAATAAAAGAGTGAGATTTAGTGAGACCATCGTTTGCACGATAGAATGAGAATAAAGAGAGGTTTGCTTGTAACTTGTGAGACCTACATGAACCTAGAGCTCTGATACCATGTTGTCACGATCCAAATTCCTATCCAGGTCGTGAAGGCGCCCAACACCGAAGTCAGGCAAGCCAACACTAGTTACTAATGAAATTACTTAAACAAATGAGATGTTCAAATACTTATCCAGTTTTAATTTAAGAATTCCTTTAATAAAAGTGAGGAAGTGAAGCAAGTTGATTTAAAGTAACTCAAAATCATTTGCCAGCATAGACAGAGTAGCAAAATACTAGCGACTCAACTACGTGTACCAACACCTAGTGTCACAAGTCAACAAGCGACTAGTGGAATATACAAATAGACAAAATAAATGTAAATGTCTGAAAGTGGTAGACAAAAATATCCCAAAAGTAATAGAAACTCCACAGTGCTACCGAGGAACGCCAGCAAGAGCAGCTCACCGTGTAGTTAAATCCCGGTAGTACTCTCAGCGACAAACACCCGAATGGTGACCAGGTGCAACAACCTCAGAACATGTACAATTAAGTATAGAAATTTAGCATGAGTACATATAAAAAATATGTACCCAGTGAGTATCCCGTCTAACCTCGAAGAAGTAGTGACGAGAGGTAGACGTGATACTTACTAGGGTCAATAACCAATAATATGATTATATAAAGCTAGACCAGAAAAGTAGTCATGAAAATCACTAAGGCATGAAGCTATCAATTATATATGACTGCAATTTATTCTCATGAGACAAATAGTAATTATCACAAAAGTCTCAAGTTCCCCTTACACGTGGGGTAATTTATTTAATAAGGACAAGACTCTCAGTCAAATACATAGCAAATAATATTCCGAAGCGTACGGCCGAAGCGACGCAAAAATAAATGTGCACTGCCGAGGGTCGAGCGGCACGAACCATAGATGCATCCATTACCCCGCTCGCGAATCGATCATGCGACGCGGTTGACATAAATATAGGGCTACCCCGCTCGCGAATCATACATACGACACAGGTGCTCGTAGACATACACAGAATTTATCAGGAAATTCAGGAATTTATCATGGATTATTCTTAAATTCAGGGATTTAAGCACTTCAACTTACACATAGATTCCTAAATTCTCATGTCAATTTCAAGGATAATAAGCAACTAGAAGAACATATAAAGATACAGGTAAAGCAAATAAAGACATGCTTGTGAGATCCTAAATTCTACCCGATGCAACAGAGTAGTAGCTAAGCACGGACTCTCGTCACTTTACGCGTACGTAGCCCCCGCAAATAAGGATAATTCAATCGTTTACATCTACCTATGGGGACAATTCCCTATTACAAGGTTGGAAAGGAGACTCACCTCGCGTATAATCTACTTCCCGGTCAAGAACGCGCCCGAAACTTCAAACTTTACACCCGAGGACTCGAAACTAGTCAAATGATATATAAATATGTCAATGCATGCTCAAAGTATGGGAATTCTCCTACTTATTTAGTAAATTCACTATTCTTGAAGAAATCCCAAAATACACCCCCGGACCCACATTCTCGGATTCCGCAAATTTTCGAAGATATCACTCACTCATATCCCAAGGGTCATTAATATTTAATTTTTATATGATTTCATGGTAGAAAAGTGGTGAAATTCCCTAAAGTTCATCAACCCTAGGTTTTCACTCTAACCCCTATGATTTCCACTATTTAGATGTTAATCTACCTTTGTTTTGGTGTAATAATCTTACATTTAACTAGAATTTACTTACCTCTTAATAGCTAGGTGTTGGAGGGTTCTTCCCAAGTTCTCAAGTCTTCAATGGAGGTGAAAAAAGAAAAGAATGAAGGAAATCCTGTGTTTAAGTGAAAGTGCACTGCCTGGCCTACAGAGGTTCCGCACCTGCGGTCTCGCGCCTGCGAGCTGGGGTTCGCACCTGCGAAAGAGAGTCATGGAAATGATAACTAGGAGAGCGGCTGAGGCGATCAGAGAACGAATGGAAGATAAGAGCGTGGGATCAAAGAGAAAAAAATGGGATGAGGAAAGGCAAAGCTATTAATCTACCTCTGAGGTAGAGGTTAAATTTCACCTTCAAGATTTCGATTAATTGAATCTCCCGCCCCTACTTCTACTAAAGCTAGCTCCCCCTTCATCGTCCTTTTTTATTTCTTAGCTGCGACTTCCTCTCTATACACAATTCCTTTTTTGTGGGTTGTGCTGTAATAAGAAAGATCTTGCTATGACCATACCGATTCTCTCAACGCTCTCTCTTTTTTTCGCCAGTTAACTATTTTGATTCTTTTAGTGTGGGCTAAGACTTTTTGCTTTTCTTTCTATTGATTGAGACCTAGCCTCTCTCCTTTGGTTCGTAGCCTTGGGGTTATACACTTTTCCTTAAGGCAGAGGTTTTGCCCCGCTAGGAAAGAATGGAACTTCAAAAACATGTACTCCGTCGAAGGCAAAGAGGTTTCAGCAACCCTAGAGCTAGTTCANGGACAGGAAAGACTGGGCCCGCACCTACGGAGCTGGAGACCACACCTGCAGTTTCGCTCATGCGGAATTGAATCCGCACCTACTGAATTCCCGCACCTGTGAGGCTGGGACCGCAGGAGCGGTCCTGCACCTGCGGTCACACCAGATCAGGTGCACCAGCTGCATTTTCAGCTTGTTTTTGGCCTCGTGTGGGGTCCGCGAGGCACCTGGGCCCACCCGAGTTCCTGTCCAATTATACCGACAAGTCCTAAATCATAATACGGACTCGCTCGAGCCTTCAGAACATCTGAAACAACGCTAAATCTCAAAATTACCCCTCAAAACCCCTAGGATCAAACTTAAGAATTTCTAAGTTCTTGAATTCGGTTTAAATGCGCCGAACCAACCTATACTACTCGGAATGACACCAAATTTTGCAGGCAAGTCATGAATGACATAACGAAACTATTCACGGTATCGGAATTCTGTTCGGACCTCGATAACATAAAATCACGTTCTAACCCAAATTTCAAACTTAAGGAAACTCTATTTCGTTATTTGGCGGCGAAACGCTCCCGGGTCATCAAAAACCCATTTCGGACATACGTACAAGTCCGAAATCATCGTACGATGCTGTTGGAATCGTCGAAACTCGATTCCGAGATTGTTTACTCAAAATATTGAACGAAGTCAAACTTGGATTTAAAAGAAAACCTTAAGGAACCAAGTGTTCCTATGCTATTCTAAACACTTCCAAATTCCGGACCACCCGTCTCCGCAAGTCACAAATCACGATAAGCCGCTACGAAAAGTCTTATTTAAGGGAACGGGGTCCGAATACGCAAAACGACCTATCGGGTCATTACAAAAAAAAAATCATACGGACTTACTCGTGCGATTAAATCATGAAAATAACATGTAAAACTATGAATTAAACCTCAAAACTCATCATTTTTCTCAAGAACACGTAAAGTTCATTATTTCTCAACCGGACATCCAAATCATGTCAAATAAACTCTGCTTTTCTCCAAATTTCACAGTTAGCATTCAAATACTATGACAAATCATTACTGAGCTCCGGAACCCAAAATACGAGCCCGATGAAAGTGTAAGAGGGGGTGAATTGACTATTTTTAGTTTATTTTACTAGTTGACTGGTTATATATTTAGTTGACTAGAAATGGCAGCGACATAATAACACAGTATAAAGTAAAGGCAGTAATAAAAGTGCAGGAATTAAAGACACTGGAATTTTATACTGGTTCGGTTTAATGTGAATCATAGTCCAGTCCCCTTGGGTTGCAAGGCTGTTCTCTTTCAGTGAATGAACTTCTTCGAGAATACAGAGATGGTGTAGTTTACACCTATGGCTATCTTTCAGTGACTCTCGATTTCTTTTTGATACAATGCCTCACTAGTGGTTTTCTCTCATCCTTCTCTAACTTGTTACACAACAGATCTTTTAGGAGCTACAATGTTTGTATGTAGTAGAACAAAGAGAGGGTAATTGGTTCGATTAAAGTATATCTCATTAATGTACAAGAGAGTGTATATATATGAGTAAGCTCTGACTGATGAAGAGATGTTACGAAGCCAAGAGATTTGATCCTTGGAAAGAGATTTATTCTTTCCAAGAATAAGGATGTTCTGCAACGACTAGGGCAGAACGAGATATGTTGAATGCTTCCTTAGATGGCGCTGAGATCCTCATGTGATCTTGGGCTTTCGAGAATTAGCCGCGAGAGATATTCTTGGTATCGGTTCTTGCTTGATTCATTTATTATTTCCGCAATCTACTCCATCAGCCTTTATTTGTTTCCTTAGTTTAGGATACCAAAATGATCGTACTAGATTTAGTCTGCTTCATTTATTCTTCCGCAATATCCTCAAAAAGGGAACCAACAGGAATGTATATATATAATTCGTAAAAACAATGCCAAACTGCTCAACTGTTTTGTACCACAAGGAATCCAGATAAAATAATCAATACTCTTTCCAAAATAACCACAACAATATCTAACAATAAAATAACAAGACCAAGTAGTCATAGAAACAATAATGGACATAGAACAATTAAGACAAGAATCATTTAAGTTGGGAACGGGAAAGGGATCATGCTTAACAGGAAAATTTGGTGGTGCATAGATACTCATCACCTCACCTATACACCACGCCCATGCATTTCACATAGCAAACAAGTGGGGGTTCCTATTCCCTCAAGTCAAAGTTAAACCAAACACTTACCTCAATTTCGCAGGCCACTCACTGCTCAATTACAGCTTTTCCTTTAGAATCTTGCTCTAACTTGCTCGATTCTAATCATAATTAACTCAATATCATTAATTAAGGCTAAAGGAACTAACTTTATTGAAAATTATAATATTTCCTAAGTTTTCTCAAAAAAGTGAAAACCCGAACCCGAACCCGAACCCGAACCCGAACCCGCTTGGTCTAAACTCGGAGTTCGGACCAAATTATGTTTACCCATTCACCCACGAATCTAAATATACAATTAGTTTCGAAATCCGACCTCAATTAGAGGTAAAAATTCAATTTTTACAAAATTCTCTAATTCTACCCAAACCCTCAATTTTTACCATGAAAATTCTTAGATTTTAATTTAAAAGTGATGAAAAATAATAGGTAATTGAAAGAGTAAAATTTAGAATTGATTACCTATGACTTGGGAATGATATTTGGTGAAGAAATTATTTCCTAGGGCTGTGGGGTTCGAAAATTTGAAGAAAAAGAAGTCTGCCCGTTTTATATATATTTTTCTGCCAGCTATGCTGCCTTGTTTCTCGAGCCAAGCGATCCCAAAACACAATTTTTATGTGTCCAATGGATTCCTTGTAAACTTCTAGTCAAGTTAGGCTTTTGAATCACTCAATTTGGCCTTATAATGACAGAGATATGTAGGTTTTAATATTTGCAAATAGTGCAGATTTTTAATACGCCGTCATGTGCAATTTCATAATTAACCTGAAAAATCTGGCAACCTTAGTAAAATGATCGTAACATCCTCATACGATGTCCAAATTCGATGATTCTTTTTTCTACAGGTCCGTAATTACGATACAGATCTAATACTTCATTTAAAACAAAAATCGAAGCTCATTTGTTCAATATGATATCATTTCCTTTAAGAAATGACGTCGAAGCATAAGAAAGAATGAGCGCAACACAACCCAAACCTATTCAAAACTCATCATTTTCATCAAGAACACTTAAAGTTCATAACTTTTCAACCGAATATCCGAATCACGTCAAACGAACTCCGTTTTTTACCAAATTTCACAGTAAATCTTTAAATATTATAACAAATCTGTACCGAAATTTGGAACCAAAATACGAGCCCGATACCAATGGTTTCAAACATGAATTATTTTCTTTATTTCATTAATATTTCAGTAAAATAATTTCTTTCAAAAATTGATTTCTAATGCTAGGGACCTCAGAATTCATTTTTCGGGCATACGCCGGAGTCCCATATTTTACTGCGGACCTCCTAGGATTGTCGGAACACATATCCGAATCCGTTTACTCAAAATATTGATAAAAGTCAACTATAATCAAATTTTAACTCTAAAAATTACTATTTCTCATATTTTAACATAAAAGCTTTCCGGTTCCACGCCCGGACAATGCACGAAAATTGATGTATTTAAAATTATTCTTTTTATATCTAATAAGCTCAGAATTAGGTCTAAATTCTTAAAATGGTCCTTGGGTCATCACAAGTGGAAATGTCAGCCTGTTGAGGCAGCTACTTGGGAGTCTGAGTCGTACATGCATAGTAGATATCCCCACTTGTTTGCCTGTTCAGATAATTTTCTATGTTCGTTTGAGGACGAACGTTTATTTTAGAGGTGGAGATTGTGATGATCCAAAGGGTCATCTTATGAATTAAGACTCCATTCCAGGCTCTTTAACCTTAAAAAGATAAATTTTATTTATCTCGATTTACGTGCACAGTCCGAGCGTGAAACCAGAAAGATTTTATGTGAAAATATGAGAAATAATTTTGGAATTTAAAATTTTATTTTAGTTGACTTTGGTCAACATTTTGAGTAAACAGACCCGGATTCATGTCCTGACAGTCCCGGGAGGTCTGCAGTAAAATATGGGACTTAGGTGTATGCCCGGAGTTGAATTCTGAGGTCCCTAGCTTTAGAAATTAATTTTTGAAATAATTATTTTGCTGGATTTTTAATGAAATAAAGAAATGAATTTATGTTTGAACTCATTGGTATCAGGCCCATATTTTGGTTCCGGAGCCCGGTACAGGTTTATTATGACTTTTACACCATATCTGTGAAATTTGGTGAGAAGCGGAGTTGATTTGACGCGATTCGGACATTCGGTTGAGAAATAGTGAAATTGAAGTGCTCTTGAGGAAAATCATGAGTTTGAGGTTAAATTCGTAGTTTTGATGTTATTTTGATGATTTTATCGCATGATCATGTCCGAATGATATTTTTAGACTTGCATGTGTCACGACCCAAAACCGGTCCAGGTCGTGAGGGCACCTAACGGTGGCGTTAGGCAAGCCAACGAACAACAGCAACTATGAAAGTGCGGAATGCAATGATCACATGGGGTAAGGCCGTAGAAACAAGCTGAACCA
>ML275548.1:0-15622 GCA_005239495.1 Nicotiana undulata
ACAATCTACACATCCAAGAAAACAACAACGAATTTCAATAGTAAAACACTATAAAAATCAGATATTGTTTTTTGAACTCATTCATATGGAGTTTCAATTTTTTTTTCCAAATTTGAAATTACATCCATTATTTTTATGTGATAATACTATCTCTTTTGTGATTGAACTTCCGATTGAGAATTCTGATTTTCATGGAGTAAAAGAGAAAAATTAATTTTGAAACTTCTTAAAATTGTTTGCTGCTTCTCCTTGAGAAATGGTAGCAACAACATTAAGAATTGATAAGGAGATAAAAAAAGAAAAGCTAATTATGTATTAGGTTGGGCGGGTAATTAGTTGCAGTAGAATAGGTATTTGATGTAATTACTTTTAAAATAGGTAATTAGAGGTAATTACTTTTAATTAGGTAGGTATATATGGTAGTTTTCTCATTTTTAAGTTAATAGTCATTTTACGCAGAAGTATGAAAATTGTATTTCCGTTCAAGAAAAAGAAATAGTTCGAGACAAAATACATCAAGAAAATAACACAAGGAAAAACAAATGATTGTATTTAATTTCAGTAATACATTATCAAAAAACTAACATTTAGGGTGTGTTTAGTACGAAGGAAAATATTTTTTAATTTTCTCCTGTTCGGTTGGCTTAAATATTTTGGAAAATATTTTTCTTATCAACTCATTTTCCTCCAATTGGAGAGGGAAAACATTTTCCAAAACTCCTTCCTCAACCTTCCCCACCCTATTCCTTACCCTCACCAACTCACTCCACGCCCACCCACCCCACACCCACCGCCCACCCCCGCAAAAAAAAATTTATTTTTACTTTTTTTTTAATTTTAAAACTTCTGTTTTTTTTTGCACCCCACCCTACCCCACCCCGCACCCACCCCCTTCCCCCAATCTCGCACAAGATTTTTTTATTTTATTTTTTTATAATTTTTAAATTTCTGTTTTTTTTTCTGCACACCCACCCCACCCCCGCCCTGGCCCCACTCCCGCACAAGATTTTTTTATTTTAATTTTTTGTAATTTTTAAATTTATGTTTTTTTTCTGCACACCCACCCCCACCCCCGCCCTGGCCCCACTCCCGCACAAGATTTTTTTTTTTTTACTTTTTTGGTCATTTTAAATATATTTTCAGTTTTACTTTTTTTAATCTTTCGATTTACAGGTTCAAAATTTTACAAGTTCCAAAGTTATGAGTTCGGAGGTTTATGTGTTTGGAAGTTTACGGGTTCGAAATTTCGAGGTTTCGAAAGTTTTGCGGCTCAAAGGTTTATGAAACTTGTGGGTTCGGAAAGTTGTTGGTTCGAAAATTTATGGCTTCATGTTTATTGTATCAAAATTATTTATGAATACTCTTGAGAAAATATATTCCTTGACTTGCGTACCAAACACCGAAAAACGAATGAGATTACTCCTTGTTTTCCAAGAAAATATTTTCTTGGAGAACATTTTTCACGAAAAATATTTTCCGTCATACCAAACACACCCTTAATCACAAAGTGTTTTAAAGGTTTGTGTATAGAACTTTAAGATGGAAATGGAGAAAAAAGGGAAAAGAGGTGTTTCTTTTTTTCTCATCTCTTAAATATCTTCTTTAGTTCTTGGTTTTACTAATAGAGAATCGTATCTAGTTATTATCATATATTTTTCCAGAAAGAAGTTTCAAGGAATACTTCCTATCATGTCTTTTAATGTCCGATTAATAATCAATCCTGTAACGAAATGCTTATGATACCAATATCCAAAAACATCTCTCGTATAAGATTGGTGATCTTGTTTGAAAGGATCACCATAAATGTTGACTATTAAATATTCCATTGCTTGTTTCTTTGTCCATTTGATGTTTAGTGGTACTACTTTACTTTTTATTTTTTTGGTTTTTGTGTTGTTGGTGTTATCTGTCTGGATTCTTTTGCAGCTATTGATACATTATCTTTCTCTCTTATTTGTGTCGAGGGTCTATCGGAAACAGCCTTTTTATTCCTCCGGAGTAGGGGTAAGGTCTGCGTACACACTACCCTCCCCAGACCCCATATGTGGAATCTCACTGGGTTGTTGTTGTTGTTGTTGTTGTATTGTCCATTTATTTTCCTAAGCCGAGAGCCTACCGAAAATAACATCTCTACTTTTCAAAAGTAGGAGTAAGGTCAGCGTGCACATTGTCCTCCCCAAACCCCATTGGTAGGGCTCCAATGGTTTTTTGTTGTTATTGTCGTTACTCTCTCCGGTCCATAATAAGTAACTTTTTGGCTATTGACACATACCTTAAGAAAATATACATATTATTAACTTGACATATTAGGATTTGTAAACAAAGGCGAAGTTGGAAAAACAAAGAGCCTGTTTGAACATAAGAATTTTTCATTTTTTTCGAAATTTTTTCCTTTTTTCGAAATCAGTGTATGGCCATAAAATTTACATTTTTCACTTGAAAATGAACTTTGGAATTTTAAAAAATTTGAAAAACTGCAAAAGGTTGTTTTTCAATATTTTCACTCAGATCACTCATAAAACTTCAAAATCACCCGAAAATTATATTCATGTCCAAACATAACTCTAATTTTCAAATACCATTTTCACTTGAAAAAAAATTCACTTCTTTTTAAAATATTACAATTCTTATGTCCAAACGCTCACAAAATTAATTTCTTTTTGATTATGCAAAAAAGTTACTTCTTTTGGACTAAAATAAAAAGATAACAAAAAAAAACACATATGAACGGAGAGTATCCAGTATTAAAACATGAAAACAAATAATGCTGGTGGAGAGAAACAGATGAAGGGACTACGGACAAACATTGATCTTTCCAAAGCCAAAGTGCCAAACATTGAAGGGACAGAAACCTTGTACTTCACAGTAATAAACTAGAAAAAGAAATAAATAAAGATTCACCAACCACTGAAGCTCATAAATTTGCTCAAGCAACATTTACCGAGTACACACACAGACAGTTGGGAAGAGGACATTTTCAATTTTTCATGGCATATATTCTTTAGGAAAACGACAGTTGTGTCCTGCAATGAAACATTTGAAATTAAAGACAGTTGTACAATTTTGCTTATAATGAAAGACTTTTATAAATATATTATATTATGGATATTCATTTAATACTTCTTTGTAAATAAGTTTTCTAAAGAAATTTATCCGTACGAGACTTCGCCATAAACAAATTTATCTATTAGTACTCTATTGAAAATAAGTATCCTGAAGAAGTATATCATTTCAGTACTTTGTTATAGATAAATATACCTCAGGTCGAAGATTATCTATATTTGGTACAATAATTACTTACACAGCAGTTTGTAGTAGCAGCTTCTTACGCAGCAACTTGCAGTAGCACCTTGCAAGCACTTAGCTTGTAGTAGTAGCTTACACATTAGTTTCTTTTGTTCAATAGATATAGTTTCAGTTCATATGTACATAAGTTTGAAGTTGAATAACATATCAATGTCTCTCTATACTTGTTTTCGATTTTTTTACTTTACAACTGATATTTTATAACAAAGACAACGTTATACGCATTCTAATAAATAAATAAAATAAATATAAATATATATTTATCCAGCCGCGTAAATAAAAAAATAATCGATGAATATATAATATTATGTATAATATACGTATTATTATATTTAATCAATATATAATCTATATACACCAACTAAGATAAATAAACAGTAGTAATCTAACCGTCTATTTGTATAAAGATTCCCAAAAAGTAAAGGTTTAGCTTGCTTTATAGTAATTCAAATGCTGAACCTGTTAATAATGAACTAATGTTGTCAAGAATATTTACACATACTGAATGTCATGTCAAATACTAAGATACTGATTTGCTCAAATCAGATATTACTAGTTCACAGTTAAACCTTTTTCTTCAATATCTAAACACAATTTTACAACCTGTTCTCTCTCAGGACTACGATCAATCATGTCAGTGACAAACTAAAAATGCAAAAATAATTAAATTTTGAATGCACATAATTAATTTGATAGAAACGAACAAAAAAGAAAAACGTGCCAATCAGATCTGGTCGAATAAGTCCGTCACACGGCAGTATTGTCAACACGCCCCTGAATGTCAGTGTTGATTCCCCCCAAAAAAAAACTACTCTAGTAGTGGTGACATATTTTCTCTCTAGTTACACTCTCCCTCATACTTTATGTGACAATCCAAGATATGAAGTTTAATTGAAAAAACAAAATATTTTAAAATTTATAATAAAAAGCGTCATAATAATATTAAATTGTATTATGGTATTAAGAGAGAATTTTTTTTAATATTAAATTGTTTAAAAATAATAATACATGAGAGTTCTTGACTGACCAACACCCCACCATATACAACATAGTTGGTTTAACAATCACTTAGTAGAATGGAGAGATATTTGGTACATGGTAGGTGCAGCCTCTGTCGTGGACAAGATGTGAGAAGTGAGTTTGACATGATTCGAGCATGTGAAGATGTGGTGTCCGGACGCCACATTGAAGAGGTGATGATGGGTCTGAGAAAAGGTAAAGGTAGGCCGAAGAGGTATTGGGGTGACGTGATTAGGAAGGAGGACATGATACATCTTCAGCTCATTGAGGACATAACTCTTGACAGGCGAGTGTGGAGGGCGATGATTAGGTAAATACTAGTAGGCAGTTGCACGTCTTCCCTTTCCTTCCGATAGTAGTAGAAATACAAAAGCATATTTTCCAGAGTGATTGATTTTATTGTTTATGTTGCCTTTTCACTCACACAATCCGAGAAAGATTAGTTCATTCTCATATCCATTTGTCACACGTTGTTGTCAGAAGAAAGAATCATCCACATCATTCAATATTTGGGTGTATCGTTCTTCTTATTTACATTTATTGCTATTTTCATATTTATTGTCCTTACATTTACTCCAAAAAGGTTACATTTAATAATCTGATAATTGGTCTTACCCACTAGTAGACGCTACTGTTCAGACACGTGACTAGATCTAAAATTTATTGTGTTTGACTAGGATTTACCTTCCACTTTGTTTATCTTTTAATTAATTTAGCAAAACGTGTTATACTTTTTTGTCAAATAATTTGGCGTCGTATGTGGGGAACTTTCTAGTTGAAATCATAGTTTATTTTTAGATCTACAAAAAACACACCAACAACGACATATAGAACCTTCTTTTTCCTACTTGCACAATCTAACATGGCAGAAAATGGAGAAGAAAGATTGAAGGCAGTGGCAGGTCGTACAACTAATCTTCTAAACACCGTCAATGAGATCCACGGAGGAGACGAGGAGAACGTGACACCAATCGCTCCACCTAGGCGAAGTGGCTCACCTCCTCCTCATGGCAGCGTTGCCACCTCCCACGGAAAAGGAGCCTCTACGTCCATGACGGAAGAAGCAACGTCGGCAGTGAAAAAACTACTAGAAGCGTGCCTAACGAGTACATTGAATAGTATACTCGACAAACTCGTTCAGAGAGCGAGCAGGGAGGATGCACGAGAACAACCAATGAGCAGCATGTCCCCCCTCCTTCAACAGGTATCACTCACTCTATTAATTATGCAGGTAATGACACCCTCGTTGCTGTCTTAAGAAAAATGGAGGAGATGGAGAACGAGAACAAAGCACTCCGCGACCAAATGAGTGATCACCAAGAAAGGGTGGATAAGATACCAGGCACTCCAAAACTCCTACCAAAGCGGGACGCCGGTCGGTTTGTGGAACAACCGTATAGCGACGAGGCCGCACCACATGATATACCCAAAACATTCAAGATGTCGTCATACTTGAAGATATACGATGGTACAACAGACCCTGAGGATCATATCATCCACTACGTTGTCGCAATGAAGGGAAACGACCTCGCTAAAGAGCAAGTACCATCTATACTGCTGAAAAAGTTTGGCAAAACCCTAATCGGGGGAGCACTGTCATGGTACTCACAACTTCTCGCACAGTCAATAGAAACATTTGAGGAGATGGCTGACAAGTTCGTCACCGCCCATGACGGGGCTAAGAAAAGCAGAAGCCGGAGTGAATGATATATTCGCCATTAAACAGTCGCCCGGCGAAGGACTCAAGGACTTCAACAGGTATCACCCACTCTATTAATGATGCAGGTAATGACACCCTCACTGCTGTCTTAAGAAAAATGGAGGATATGGAGAACGAAAATAAATCACTCCGCGACCAAATAAGGGAGCACCAAGAAAGGGTGGATAAGATGTCGGGCACCCCAAAACTCCTACCAAAGGGGGACGCCGATCGGTTTGTGGAACAACCGTATAGCGACGAGAACACACCACATGCTATACCCAAAACATTCAAGATGTAGTCATACTTGAAGATATACGACGGTACAACAGACCCTGAGGATCATATCATCCACTACGTTGCCGCAGTGAAGGGAAACGACCTCACTTAAGAGCAAGTACCATCTATACTGCTGAAAAAGTTTGGCAAAACCCTAACCGGGGGAGCACTGTCATGGTACTCACAACTTCCCCCACAATCAATAGAAACATTTGAGTAGATGGATGACAAGTTCGTCACCATCCATGGCGAGGCCAAGAAAAGCAGAAGCCAGAGTGAATGATATATTCGCCATTAAACAGTCATCCGGCGAAGGACTCAAGGACTTCTGCGCCCGATTCAACAGAGTGAGAACGACCTTTCCAAATGTGTCAGAGGGAATGGCAGTAGCATCTTCCAGAACGGGTTGAACGGGAGCAGGTTAGGGCGACTAGAAAACTGTTGAGCAGGATCATGAAATACCCCCCACTGCCTAGAATAAATACACAACTCTTATTGTGTCGAGGTGAGAGTGGACGAGGACGACCTTAACGGACCAACCCAGCGGTTGACGTCGGTCCAGATGTAGTCGAGAAAAGACCGCCTAAATGACAGCAGAAGGGACCATGTAGGTCCGCGCTTCAATCGCGAAAGACACCAATCGTACATCAGAACTACCTTCGTACCCCCTACCCCGCCATGGCGATGGCCCATCTAGGCTGCAAACAGGGACTCACCGAAATGAAAGAGGTATGCCTCCACTCTTATCCGCTCATAATTTTTGTATTTATCCTTTAGAGATAGTCTACGCTCTATAGAAGCTCAGCCCTAAGCTGAAATGGCCGCAAAAGATGAAGTCTGATCCAAACACCAGAAAGTCAAATGCCCTCTGTGAATTCCACCAGGAGAGAGGCCACAAGACCGATGACCGCATTGCCTTGAGGCAAGAGGTAGTAAACATGCTCCACCAGGGGCATTTGAGGGAGCTGATAAGCGACCGAGGAAGATCCAATGTTGCTCGTGGGCGGGAACTACACCAAGGTCCCCCGAAGCTGCCCTCCCCAGCCTTTACCATTCAGATGATCATCGGCGGAGGCGACGACACATCAATCAACAATGTGAAATTCACAACCACTCACAAGTTGAAGCGATCGATCACCTATATGACGACCTCGAAGATAGTATCATCTTCGATGAGTCAGATACTCGTAGTTTGACTTTTCCTGACTATGATGCTCTTGTTATTACTTTACGAATTTCAGATACCGATGTAAAATGAATTATGGTAGATGATGGAAGCGGCACATGTATTATCCACCCTAGAGTTCACGCACAAATGAGGCTCGAGGATAAGATAGTACCACGCTGCATCACACTAACGGGTTTTAACTATGCAATTGAACGGACCTCCGAAGAAATCACGTTGCCCGTTCTGGACGGTGATATCACCCTGAAAACAACATTCCACATCATGAATCAAAACACGACGTTCAACGCCATTATAGGAAGACCTTGGATACACGCCATGAGGGCCATCCCGTCCAGCCTATATCAGGTCATCAAGTTTCCCACCCCATGGGGAGTGTTCAGCATACACATCGAGAAACGTACAACCCAAGAATGCTACCGCATCGCCCAAGACTGCACGTACACCCACCAGTTTAGAAATAAGGACACAGAAGCATAGCAATTAGTGAGGTCGAGGTCAGACAGTGACGAACAAAGAGATTTCATCAAAGACCCCGACGTCGTGGAAGCCACGGAATCAACTGTGGAAGACATCGATCCCATTTAGCTGGATAAAAGCGACCACAACAAAAAAGCTTACAACGGCCACAAACTCCAAGAATCAGGTAAATTCCATAAATCTTTAACTGACAACGCATACGTGTTTGCCTTCTCCCATGCAGATATGCTAGGAATCCCGAATGAAATAACAACACACAAGCTGAATGTCAACCCACTCTACCGCCGATACGGCATGTTAAAAGAAAATTTAATTCCGCAATAAATGATGTTGTCCGCGAAGAGGTGGAAAAACTGGTTGCAAACGGCTCTATTAGGGAGTCAAAGTACTCCTAATGGGTCGCCAACATGGTCATGGTGAAAAATTAAAAAAAAGGGAAATGGCGCATGTGCGTGGACTTCACAAATCTTAACAAGGCCTGCCCAAAAGATTCATTCCTATTGCCTCACATTGATCAGATCATCGACGCAACAACAGGGCATAAGCTGTTAAGTGTCTTGGACGCCTACTCAAGTTACAACCAAATCCTCATGGAGGAGGAGGAGCAGGAAAAAACCACTTTCATCACCCACCAAGGGACGTACTGGTACAGAGTCATGTCGTTCGGACTGAAAAATGTAGGGGCAACCTATCAGAGGCTAGTAACCAAAATGTTCAAAGAGCAGCTAGGGAAAATGATGGAGGTATATATAGACTACATGTTGGTCATGTCGAAAAGAAAGGAAGATCACATCGACTATTTGAGGGAGGCTTTTGACATACTTTGGGGGTACGACATGAAGTTGAATCTCGAGAAATGCGCCTTTGGCGTGACCTCAGGGAAATTCCTCGGCTTTTTGGTGTTGCAAAGAGGCATTGAGGTTAACCCTGACAAAATCAAGGTTATAGAAGGAATACCGAAAATTTTGACCAGCAAGAAGCAGGTGCAAAATCTAACTGGCTGTATAGCCGCCCTATCGAGGTTCATCTCACGATCCTTTGATATATGCCAGAAATTCTTCGGCGTACTCAAAAAGGACAACGGACTCCAATGGAACTCTGAGTGCATCAACGCCCTAAGAGAACTAAAGGCATACTTGTCCTCATCATCGCTGCTTGCTAAGGCAGAACCCGGAGAACGCCTCCTAATCTACCTGGACGTGTCCGACGTTGCAATGAGTGCAGTCTTGGTCCGCGAAAACAAAGGTACGCAGTCTCCAATCTATTACATTAGCAAAACTTTGATTGACGCCGAAACGAGGTACTCTCACCTCGAAAAGCTATCCTTGGCTTTAGTCGTATTCACAAAAGCTTAGACCTTATTTCCAATGCCACCCCATCTCGGTGTTCACGACATTTCCCCTGAGAAGTATCGTACATATACTCGAGTTGTCGGGTAGGTTGGCTAAATGGTCCATCGATTTAAGCGAGCACGATATAATCTATCAGCCGCGAACAACGACAAATTCGTAAGTACTCGCTAACTTCATTGTCGATGAGAGCTAAAATGATGCCCGAGGTCAAAAGGGAAGCCACTAGTACTTCCCCCAAATTACACAACCTATGGATTCTATACACCGATGACGCCTCCAACACGTCAAGATATGGAGTGGAACTCGTACTCGAGGTCCCGACAAGCGAAGTAATTCGCCAGTCTATATGGTGTCTCGATATGACTAGTAATGAGGCCGAGTATGAGGTTGTGATTGCAGGATTAAAAGTGGCCCTCAAATATGAAGCACGACGGGTCATCCTCCAATGTGACTCACAACTCGTCGTCAATCAAGTCACAAGGACTTTCCTAATCAAGGAACAAAGGCTACAAAAATATCAGGCCGAGATCTGCAAGCTACTGCGCGAGTTCGATGAATGCCAGCTCGACCAGATACCTCGAGCACATAACATCGAGGCAGACAGCCTCGCCAAATTGGCGGTAGCTACCAGAAACATAAACGGAAAAGAGAATGTGGTCACACTCCTCCACTCAACCATCGACCAAATCGAGGTACGCACTATTAACCTTACTTGGGACTGGCGCAACTGTATTATCGCCTACTTGCAGGACGTCGTGCTCCCAAACGACAAAAAAGAGGCCAAAAAGATTCGAATGCAAGCAACCAGGTACAACATCGTCAACAAGGACCTATACAAGAGAACGTTCGACGGCTCTCTAGCAAAATGTTCGGGATGAAACCAGGCAAGGTGTGTCCTAGAAGAAGTCCACGAGGGTCATTGCGGGGATCACACCGACAATCGAGCCTTAGTAAGATGTCTCATATGAGCAGGCTGCTACTGGCACACAATGAAAAAGGAAGTAGCTGATTTTGTTAAATAAATGTAAACCATGCCAAAGGTACGCCCCCCATGATCCATCAATCAAGAGAAAACCTCCACTCAGTCACGTCGCCCTAGCCCTTCATAAAATGGGGAATGGATATCGTCGGCCCACTTCCCGCAGGACGAGGTAATGTGCGATTTCTTTTGGTTTTGATTGACTACTTCTCCAAAAGGGTGGAAGCAGGTGCATTCGCCCATATACGCGAACAAGAAGTGGTCGCCTTTATATGGAGGAACATCGTATACCGCTTCGGCATTCCCAAAGAAATGAGCTATGACAACAGACCTCAATTCACAAGAAAAAAGGTCGTCAAGTTCTTCGAGAAATGGCACATCAAAAGAATACTCTCCATGCCATATCTATCAATTCCCAAACCTAGGCATAGACGTAACACGTCACCTGGTGCCTGACTACATGCGACCGAGCGAACCAACTGGCTAGATGAATCAACATGTGATATCGTAACATACTGAATGCGGAAGATAAACTAACATATGTTGATATATTGAAAGTCTGGATGATATAAATCAAAGTGTGGAAATACTAATACAATTCTGAAACATATTTGTAGCAAACATAGCTTAACAAGAAAAACATATGACTCTGTCTAATTGTTACCCTAGTCTATGAAGCCTCTAATGAAGTATTGAAAACACCGACTGTCTGTAAATACTGAAAGACTGTAAAGTAATGATAATGCCCCGAAAGAACTGGGGCTCACCAATTAGCTGATACGAGAATCCTAGCGCTCTGAATCGTCAACCTGTAAGTCATTACCTGCATCGTGAGATGCAGGCCCCGTGCAAAAAGGGACGTCAGTACATTTGAATTGCACTGGTATGTAAAGAACCTGAAAGAAAAACTATAAATGCTAAAACTAATATTGAGCTGATTATTGAGAATTGATAATTGATTACTGAAATAATAACTATTGAAACAGAAACTAAAATGATAATTGATAACTGAAATGTTAACTGATAACTGAAATGATAACTAATAACTAAAATAAAGGAAGTAAGGATATGAGTACTTCCTCTTCTGAATGATGAACAACCTGTTTATCATAATAAACTACGGCCTCGGGCCCAATTTATATGTGCAGAAGCTACGGCCTAAGGCCCAAGTATATGTATACATAATTACGGTCTCAATCCCCAAAATGCATAAAGCATAAACTACAGCCTCAGGCCCAAATATGCATAAAGCATATAAACTACGGCCTCGGGCCCAAATACAGGTGTTCAACATTGAGGGATTTGAATTCTGGAATTAAGAATGCAATATGTGATACTAAAATAATGAATCATACTTAGTTATATGATACTCGAATACTGAATAGGACTAGACTGAGACGTGTATTCAAAATAAGTTGATTTGTCACAACTGAAACTCATAGAATATTGAATGATTGTGAAACTATGCCATCTATAGAATAGAATTTCTACGACTATTCATGGAACTAAGGCATAATTACTTTATGAGGAAACTAGTAATGGTCATAATGAATGGGACGTAGGGAGAATCATAGACATTCCCAAACGTAAAGAGTTAGCCTCACATACCTCAAGTTAGCCCCTTAGTGATACTACAATAATCCACAATACTAAGAACCATCACTCTACAATAACAACATCCAATGGAACCAATATTAGTAACAAATTCAATAACTTAAGTCGTTTAGGAATATTATCAAACACCTTGTACGCATAAATCTCTACATCTCATCATCATATAATTATTTCATCCAACTATCACCATTCATCAACAATTTATCCCACCATCATGATTAACCAATTTATAACTTCCAACATCACATATATGACCATCCATCCACACCCAACCAACAATGTTTCATTAAATAATCATCTTACAATCTCTACAATAGTTATGTAATTAAATTGGGAACTTATGGCTTCCAATCACCATACCAAGAGTTCCAATACTTATTCATACTCATTCCCTTAATAAATCCATACATGTAAGTTTAAGGGTGTAGGAGTACCTTTTTGGAAGAAATCTTGCAAAACCCTCCTTTAAGTTCTTGAAGAATTATCTTGAATATCTTGAGGATGGTAGGAGTTGGTGGTCTTGAGAGAGTGGAGGAAAACCCTAAAATCCGTCCCAAAAGAAAAGGGGAAAATGGACCCCGAAATTGTGTTTATAGGCCCAAATTTCGGATGCGGCCTCGGATGCTTCGCATCCCCAATTCACTCCTCTCAGGAGCTCGGATGCTGACCTGGATGCTATGGCAGCACTTCACCGCCAGCCCCCCTTTTCGGACGCGGCCTCGGATGTTTCGCCTCCTCTGCTAGTCTTTGGTAATTTGGTCATAACTTCTTGTAGGAACGTCCAAATGATGAACGGTTTGAAGCGTTAGAAACTAGACTCGAATATATTTAATTTGAAAGATTTTGAATCACATAAAACCTTATATAAATGTGTATATGTTCGTGTAAAGTTTGGTATTGTGTGTGCTCATTTGGAAGTTTAGTCTATCATATAATTTTCAAACTTGACTTAGACTTAGGTCTCTCCTTGGACCCTAAATGACTTATTATATGCCTCGTACACTTATTATAATATCCAATTGATAACCATCATATTAATAGTGCTCTTCCACACACAAATAGCTTATGATATACCTCGTTATCCGTCTTGATTCCAAATCAATGGTTTCCACCCATACTTATCCCGATAGGACTTCACATGTAAAAAATGTCATATTAATACTCATTTATTATATCCACATCTAGTCCGAATGTACGGGGTGTAACAATATCATCCCGCCGCCAACGGCCAAGTTGGATCTCCAACAAAACAATATTGAATATCATGAAAAAGAAATTGGAAAACGCTAAGGGACTTGTGGCCATAGGTGCTTCCAGAAATGTTATGGGCGTATCGCACCACGCCGAAGGCGAGCATAGGGTAAATGCCATACTCACTAGTCTATGAGACTGTTGCAATGATACCGATCGAGGTCAGGGAACCGAGCCTAAGATATTCAAATGAAAGCAGTCCAAGCAACGATGAGAACATAAGACAAGATCTCGACGAGGCCGAAGAACGAAGAGATATGGCTTACATAAGGATGGTAGCCCAGAAGCAACAAGCTAAGCGATACTACAACAAAAAAGCCAAAGTCAGGCCACTCAAAGTCGGGGACTACGTACTCAAAGCCAAACACAGGCGAGCAAAGACCCAGGGGAAGGAAAATAATGGACCAATTGGGACGGCCCATACAAAATTACGGCGGCAGTAAGCAAAGGGTCATTCCAACTGGAAACAATGGAGGGAAAATTGCTACCGAACAACTAGAACGTCGCTCACCTAAAATACTTCAACTTCTAAAGACAAGACGTCCTCCAAGTCGTACTCTTTTTCCCTGACCCGAGTTTTGTCCCAATTGAGTTTTATCGGGGAGGTTTTTAACGAGGCGACGAAGAGCGCATCTCAAAGTTAAGTATCAGTTCATCGCCCGAACTCTCAACAGTCTATCCAGGTCATCCAATGAAGGGACTAGATAGGCTGGGACTTCTCGAATGTATGTACGGACAGATCAAAATTATATAAACTACTCCAATGAATGTACAAACATAGAGAAATTATATGCAAACATATGATGTTCACATGTCTCCACCAAGTCTACACATTACTCCAACGCATGAAACTTACATTCGACCTCGTTCGAATTAATTTCCAAGTCTACATTCGACCTTGCTCGAATCGATTTACATTTGACCTCGTTCGAATTAATTTCCAAGTCTACATTCGACCTCGCTCGAATCGACTTGCATTCGACCTCGCTCGAATTAATTTCCAAGTCTACATTCAACCTCGCTCGAATCGACTTAAATTCGACCTCACTCGAATCGACTTACATTCGACCTCGTTCGGATTAATTTCTAAGTCTAGATTTGACCTTGCTCGAATCGACTTAGATTTGACCTTGTTCGAAGTAATTTCTAAGTCTACATTCGACCTCACTCGAATCGATTTATATTCGACCTCGCTCGAATTAATCTTTATGTCTACACACAACCTCGCTTGAATCGACTTATTCGAATTAATTTATAGGTTGACATTCACTTTGCTCGAATCAACTTATGATTCGACCTCGTTCGAGTAAAATTACAAGTCAACATTCAACCTCAAACTAGCTCAATTACAGTCGACCTAAGTGAATTCACGACCAAGGCAATCAACTGAGAAAAACATTCAAAGAAAAAATAAGAAATTTAAGAACAGATAACAAAAGTATTACCATTTCAAAAAGTCATCATTACAAGAGTCGAGCAAGTTCCCGCAAAACAAAAAAGAAAAGAACAAAAAATACAAAAACAAGAACACTACTCGGCCGCATCTTCCCCATCGCCATCGCCGCCGGTTCCCTCTCCATAGGAGTATTCGTCGACGTACTGAGCCCCAGGATCGAGCCCGTCCAAGTCATCTTTGTCATCATCCATCCTGGGTATACAGGGGTCATAGCCACAAGCGTCATGAGCTGCACATGCCTTAACACGAGCATCCTCGAACTCCGCCTCTGAAGCTTTTCCAGTCATCATCAAACCCCTATATATATATATATCAAGGTGATCCTCGACATGAACCCACTTTTCGTACAAATCCCGTGGGACATCGGGATAAACAGAGGCATGGAAGGTAGACGGCTGAGCCTACTGCTGTGCCTTCTCGTCCTTGAGGACGACAATATTCTCGTTCAGATCCAAGACCTCTCCGTCTAGGCCACCGATCCGCTCCTCAAGCCTCGCCTCTTTGAGTGCAGAAGTCTCTACTTCACTAGCCCTCTTCGATCTGAGGACACGAAGGGTACCCGCTTGCACCGCTGCCTCCGCCACAACAGTCGTTCTAGATTTCTCAATACTCTCCAACTCCACATCTTTGGCAGCCAACTCACCTCTTAAGCCAGTGGCCCTAGCTTCACTTCACTCGAGCTCGGCACATCAAGCTGCCACCCTAGCCTGGAGGTCGACACACTCGGCCATGACCCCCTACTCACCTCAAGCTCATAGTCTTTATCCCTCAACGTCCCTTCGAGCTCGCTGCACCTACCAATGGCCCTCATGAGCTCATAATCATTCTCCCTCAACTCCTCATCCTTTTGTTTCAGCTCGTACCAGAGAGTTTGTAATTGGCCGTCCTCGCCAAGTATGGTGACCAATGCTCGATGCTTGGTATGGTACTCTATGTATTTTAACTCGATCGTATTATAAAGATTTGTCCTCTTCTCTCCGCCCCCCCCCCCCCCCCCCCC
>ML275548.1:20078-38766 GCA_005239495.1 Nicotiana undulata
TTTTTGATCCCCCCCCCCCCCCTCCCCAAATATTTTTGGGTTAACAGATAATTCAATGAACTATAAAGTTACTACGCTAAATAGCACTACATTTTATTACGCTAAAGGGCACTAAATTACAATTACGGGCACTACATTACAGTCACGGGTACAACATAACACTAAAAGGCGCCAGTGTTTTAAAAGGCGTGGGCGTAGGTAGAGGCGTTTTACATATGCCTCAGCAAGGCGTAAGCCCCGAGACACGGGGCGTAAGTCCCATAGGTATTTAATTTTTAATATTTTATAAATTAATATAATTATAGTAAATATTTATAAACATGTAAAATTGCATAAAAATTGAAGTAAACTATAAATATGTGATGTGTGTGTGTGTGTGTGTATATATATATATATATATATATATATATATATATATATATATATATATATATATATATATATATATATATATATATATATGCTCCATTCTCCACAAAACATTAGTCAAAACAATCTATTATACGCTACTTATAAGCACAAATAACTTGAACCTAAAAGGATAAAGTTTTCTACATGGAGGAACAAAAAGGATGACTAACCTTCAATTTGAACTTTGAACTTGCTGCTATTAAGGAGAATGAAGTTCTTCTTTTTTATTTGAAAAAAAATTGAATAGTCGTTGCTTTTGGGAGATATTAACAGACTAGCTCACAAGATAAAGAATTATGAAATACCATGAATTAGGGTTTCAATCAATAAAAAAGGTCTTTACTTTTTAATTTAATATATTTCAATTCATTTTTAAAACTTTTGAATAATTACCAAACCGACTTTTGAGAATTTGGGTATTGTAAGAAGGACTTATTCAACAGATTTTGTTTTAATCTAAAAATGTCTCTGGGGCTTATGCCTCATTAAAAAATGCGTCTCAAGCGCCCAGACATACGCCTCGAACGCTCGGGCGTACGCCCCAAAGTGTTGGGCGGGACGCCTCTTGAGACTTTCGCCCCACACCATCGCCCCAAAACGTTTTTGGCACGCCTCGCCTCAGGGCTTGCCCCGAAAACGCCTTTTAAAATACTGAAGCACACTAAACAACAATAAAGTCACATATTAATATATTTACAACAATAAAATCTAAATAACGTTAATTATTCATAAAATAATAATTTATCTTTTAACTAATCTTTTAGCACATAAATAATCTAATTCGAATAAAAAATAAAAATTAATTTAATAAAAAAATAATCACGAAAATACATATACCTAAATAACTAATAAACTTTTTTTTATAACAACTAATAACATTAATTATTCATAAAATAACAATTTATCTTTTTACTAATTTTTTACCACAAAAATAATCTAATTCAGATAAAAAATAATAGATTAATTAAATCACAAAACAATCACGAAAAAAACATGGATCACAGTAAAAAATAACTAATACGTATTTTTTATACATAAATTTTAACAAAAGTAAGTCAGAACACCTCATTTTATAATTTTTTGAAAGGTGAAGATTTGATGATTTGGGGCAGAAACAAACAATCCACTACGCGATAACCTCTTAGATCCGGTGTTAGCTTGCTACAATATCAAGAAGATACACTTTTTGTGGGATGGATAGGCTCCACTGAGCTGTTTTTCTTTAAAAATTGAGGGGGGAATCAATTTTTTTATTTTGGGGATTCTGCTTGTTTGCGCCTAGCGGGGAAGGAGATGGCACGATTTTTTATATAGGTATAATGCACATATATAAGGCGCTATACTATAGCACTTTATATATGCACGCTATACCTTTCGCCCATTTTAAATTCAAATATAGCGCAATCATTTATTGCGCTATATCTTAACGGATAAAATGGTGCCCAATTTTCTTTGAACCTATTTGTGTTGCTTGAGTCCAAAAGAACCACACTTTGATTCCGGACTCCAAGTTTTAAAAGTTTTTTTTCTTAAATTTCGTGCCGAGTCAAACTATTTCGTCTAAATTAATTCGGAAGGAATATTATATATGCACGCTATACCTTCCGCCCATTTTAAATTCAAATATAGCGCAATCATTCATTGCGCTATATCTTAACGGATAAAATGGTGCCCAATTTTCTTTGAACCTATTCATGTTGCTTGAGTCCAAAAGAACCACACTTTGATTCCGGACTCCAAGTTTTAAAAGTTTTTTTTTCTTAAATTTCGTGCCGAGTCAAACTATTTCGTCTAAATTAATTCGGAAGGAATATTATATATGCACGCTATACCTTCCGCCCATTTTAAATTCAAATATAGCGCAATCATTCATTGCGCTATATCTTAACGGATAAAATGGTGCCCAATTTTCTTTGAACCTATTCGTGTTGCTTGAGTCCAAAAGAACCACACTTTGATTCCGGATTTCAAGTTTTAAAAGTTTTTTTTCTTTAAATTTCGTACCGAGTCAAACTACTTCGTCTAAATTAATTCGGAAGGAATATATCAAAATTTATTGTTCTTCCCAAATTGTTTTAGTCGTAGGACTAAAGTTTGATTACACATTAATTCACACCGGGTTTATTGTTATAGCTGTTGTTATTATATCACTCAAAAAAAAATGTGTTGGATAAAATGACATGTCACAGTGAGTAATTATGAAAAGTACATCACATCACAGGAAGGGTCACTGCTTAGCGCAGTAGATCCCATCACACTCAACAAATCCTTGTAATTTCTGCCAAGTGTATACAGCTAAGCTACTACAGTACTATAAGACATTTCCAACACTTTTTCTTTCTCTTTGTTCTTCCTATAAAATCAATCTTCATCTCCTCTTCTTGATCTGCTCCCCCCCCAAAAAAACGAAAAAAAATGCAAATGCAGTACAAGAATTTAGGCAGATCAGGCCTAAAAGTATCCCAACTTTCATACGGAGCATGGGTCACTTTCGGCAATCAACTCGACGTCAAAGAAGCTAAATCCCTCTTACAAAAATGCCGTGACCATGGTGTCAATTTCTTCGATAACGCCGAGGTTTACGCTAATGGAAGAGCAGAAGAAATTATGGGTCAAGCAATTCGTGAATTGGGTTGGAAAAGATCAGATATTGTTATATCTACTAAGATTTTCTGGGGCGGGTCGGGTCCGAATGATAAGGGTTTATCGAGAAAACATATAATTGAAGGGACGAAAGCTAGTTTGAAAAGACTTGATATGGATTATGTGGATTTGATTTATTGTCATAGGCCTGATGCTAGTACACCTATTGAAGAAACTGTTAGGGCTATGAATTATGTGATTGATAAAGGTTGGGCTTTTTATTGGGGAACAAGTGAATGGTCAGCTCAACAGATTACTGAAGCTTGGGGTGTTGCTCAAAGATTGGATCTTGTGGGTCCTATTGTTGAACAGCCTGAATACAACTTGTTGTCTAGGCACAAGGTATTATCTTTTGACTCTAATTTTGGTATTTCCTTTTGTCAAATGCGAATTCAAGATCTAGAGTCAGTCAATTTAGAATAAATGTGATCTTATGTTTAGAGTCAATGAGTTCAGAATAAATGTGATCTATGTAGAGTCAGCGAGTTCAGAATACATGTGATCTTGTGTATAGAGTCAGCAAGTTCAAAATAAATGTGATCTTTTGTGTAGAGTAAGTGAGTTGAGAATAAATGTGATCTTATGTTTAGAGTCAAATGTGATCTTATGTGTAGAGTCAAATGTGATCTTATGTGTAGAGTCGCTAAGTTCAGAATAAATGTGATCCATGTAGAGTAAGCGAGTTCAGAATACGTGTGATGTTGTGTGTAGAGTCAGCAAGTTCAAAATATATGTGATCTTTTGTGTAGAGTCAGTGAGTTGAAAATAAATGTGATCTTATGTATTTTCATATGTATACATAAGTTCGAGCCAGAAACAATGAGTTTGGATTGTTTTGGCACGGAGTCCAAGAAAGAAATGAATATTTTTAAGATTTGTGATCTAAAACAAATTATAGATATTTGTGTGGTTGTAAATCAATTCATTAAGGGTAAAGTAAGAATTCTAAAGATAAATCCTTTTTAAGTAAGGAAATGTGACATTTTTGGGGCCCGCTTATTAAAAAAAAAGAGTATCACATTAATTGGGACGGAGGGAGTGTTTGGTTTTGTCATATTTTAATATAGGATATGAAGTCAGTGAATTTAGAAATCAATATATCAATATAAGATAGTTAGACAAGTGAAATGTGAAATATGGAGGAAGTTGGTTAATGGTGATAATACATGACAGGGTGTTTGAGGTAAAATAAGAGATTTTTTTTCTACATAGGCAATATTGAAGGAGTGGGTTAATGGTTATAATACATGATTGGGTGTTTGAGGTAAAATAAGAGATATTTCTATATAGGCTACACTAATTAGGTGAGGGTTGTCTTTAGTCATGTTCGTACGTTTACTTTAGGTCTTGTGCTTTATAGGAGTCTTTTGGTTATCTTTTCTAGGAGTCTTTTTAACCCAATCAGAGATTTATATACCAGTAAAAAAATATAGAGAACTTCTAGCACTTTTTATTTTTATTTGTGTAATATTGACCTGAGATGAGTTTTAATGGAGAAATATGGTCCACTGACCCCAACTTGTTTGGTACTGAGCATAGTATTAGTTGTTGCTGTTGTATCCTCTAGGTCTCTCTACAATCAAATATTTTATCGAACCCGGAATTCTTTTACAGTTGTACATCTGTCGTGACAGCTTCAGTGTAGCATTTTCGGGGTGTTGCAAGTCTAATATTGCTGTGTATGGCCAAAATCTGTCGCCCTTTGTTGTATGAGAAGAGAAAATATGTTGTTAGCTGTAGAAACTTCTGTGAATGTCTTGTCTAAGTATGCTATAGAAGGTCTAATGTTGTCCATTGTTACTTCTTCTCCAGGATCTGATTTTGATTTACGCTGCATTTGTTTGAGTGATTTGGCTGCCAAAATCTTAGTTGCTTGCCACTTTTTATGCTGACATGAACTCACTACCTGAATTGTCAGATTTTATTGCATTTGGACTCTCCCTGTAGTTCCAATGTTAACTTTGCGAAAATGTCATTCTCTTTATTTACAATTTGTCATGTGTCTTTTGTCTAACAATATGGACCTCATTGAATTGTTGCAGGTTGAATCTGAGTACCTCCCTCTGTATAGCAACTATGGCATTGGTCTTACCACATGGAGTCCTCTTGCTTCAGGCGTTCTGACTGGAAAATACACTGCAGGGAGCATTCCAGCGGACAGTCGATTTGCACTGGAAAATTACAAGGTAAAACCCTCAAAGTCTTACAAAAAAATCCTGTTTATTGAAACTGTATGCTGCCACTCTAATTGGCTTCTACGAGCAGCTGGAAGCTCACGTTGCAAAAGTTGATTATAGAGTTTTGGGGCTCAACAAGTTAAAATACCCTTAGTTGTAAGAGAAAAGAACTTCATAAAGAGTAACACCAATAGTTGGTTAAAGTTTAGTGTTAAATGAACCATGCCTGGAGATCTAAGTGAATAATGGTTGCCCGACTCTTTCGAATCTGCTTAGAAGAGGCTTTACTTGTGCTATAGATTTAATCTTTGCTCCAGCAATTCCGAAGATATTATTCACCTCTCTTTGCACTGACCAGTGGCTACTTAATTATCACAACTATTTCTTTGCCTCTCTGATGTTAACCATGCCTAGACAGCTAAGGGTTGCTATTATTATTAGCTGGTTGGGGACAAACATGAAGAATTCTTTTTGAGAATACTGTCTGATGCACTTTACCAGTGTAATGACTAATATGGAAAGAAATGAACAGTCGTCGTTTTAAAGGGATGACAGTAGCTTCACATACACTCAAATACAAATGTTTCTACTTATTTGCTTTTTGTACTAACTTAAAACATGTGTACAACGTTGATAGTCTTTTTAAGTTCCTCGACACTCTACAGGAACAATAGTACTTTCATCTTTTTTCATCTCACACATTGTACATTTGGTGCTAATTTATTACAGTAACACTCCGTTTACTTTTCAAAAAAAAAAATAAGAATTACAGTTTTTAATCACTAACATGTAATGACAGCAAAAAACTATAGTAAAGGAAGACCGATGCTAGTGCGAATAGTTGACCAAGTTTAGCATTGTAATAATTCTTTTTTTTTGTATGCACCTGTATGTACATGTTCTACTATTTGCCATGAATAAGATGGAATTGAAGAGTTAAAGTTCTCCAAATTTAAAATGATCCAAGGATCTATCAAGCAATTAGTTCTTGTGGTTATTAACCAGCATCTTCATTTATGAAAATGGACGGTTTATGTGGCGCTTCCCTTAGACGTGTAGATATCAAGCAAAGTAGTTTTTATTTCCTAATGTTTGTGTGCAGATATCATTGTCCTGTTTTTTTTAATCCTAATCTAGAACGTCAAAAGAATTAACTTTTTCTTATGTGCTACAACCTGGAAGTATAATATAAAAGTCACGCTAATCTCTAGAAAAGAACAAGGAATAAAAATGCTATCGGCAGGTCGCTTCATTTTTTTGTCTCTTTATGGGTTGTGTTTGTCAGAAAAGGTTCAAGATTTTTTTAGTTGCATTCCAAATAGAGGAACCACAGGTCTAATAGTGGAAAGTGAAAGTTTTCCTTGTAAATAAGATCAGATATGTACTTGTGTGGACGTATCCAAACTTCATGTATTGATGTGTATGCATGTGCATACTTTGTTATTTATGTGAACATTTTCTTTGTCACTTGTCATCCGCTTTTCTAAACTTCTCCTATTCAAGAAACTTGACGACATCTTATGCATTGCAGAATCTCGCCAACAGATCTTTGGTAGATGATGTGTTGAGGAAAGTAGATGGATTGAAACCAATTGCTGAGTCACTAGGTGTACCTCTGTCTCAACTGGCAATTGCCTGGTGTGCTACAAATCCTAATGTCTCATCCGTTATTACTGGTGCCACCAAAGAGCATCAGGTCTGTTAGTTTTCCCTTTCATGAGCTTTCCCTTTCAGACAGCGATTCTTGTTCTTTACTCTTGGCCTGAATTTTGTTAGCACTCAGTTCAATTATTGATATCAATCTCGAATGGTTTTTTTATTTTTTATTTTTTTCGTATTCTTTCTGTTTTTTTTCCTCATGCATTTTAAACATGGCATGATATAGAGTATTTATTGTATGCTGCGTATTGCATTTATATTTATAGTTTTTAACCAAAAGTTTCTAGTTATTGCGAGTTTGTCTTTCTTTTTAGTTAATCATGTTGGTCTGCTAAACCTTTCTGAAAGATAATTTATAGCTTCTACTCTGTAGTGTATTTATTAACTGAACTCAGGCCTGATGCCCCCTCTCCCAAAAACAAGTTAAAACCAATCAATAGTTTCTTATTGATTGGTTTTTACTCTTAACCTTCAATGTTTAACTTAATTTCTAGAGACATCCAGGGAAAAACGATACAATCTTCTCTTCTTCTTAATTTGTATCTTCTGTATGTGCTTTAACGTAGTCTCTGAAGTTGGTGACATGTCGCCCTGGATGATCAGCTTACTAATCTCTGATTACAATCAATTTCCTTCTACTAATTTCTTCTTCATTGTGCTAGAGAAACTAAGTTTTTATAATATTGCCAAGAGGGCTTAAATGGGCGAGATGGCAGTGAGAATTCGTATAGCTGACCACAACTTGCTTGGGATTAAGGTGTAGTTGTTTGTTATAGATTACAACAACAACAACAACTACCACCCAGTATAATCCCACCAAGTGGGTCTTGGGGAGGGTAGGATGTACGCTGCCTTACCCCTGCCCTGGAAGGGTAGGAAGACCGTTTCCGATTGACCCTCGGCTAAAGAAAATGAAGGAATGTTTGTTATAGATTGGTTCTTCATATTAATCATTACATATTCATTGATGCAGATTGAAGAGAACATGAAAGCTATCAATGTCATTCCAATGTTAACACCTGCTGTGATGGAGAGGATTGAGGCTGTTGTTCAAAGCAAACCAAAGCGCCAAGATTCATATAGGTAGATAAATTTTAAGATCCATTAGGTCTCAAGAGCACTACTATTTCCAGAATGAGTTTTCGTTGCTATGTATTTTGCACCCCCTATTGCTTGTCTTATGTTCAGTACATTAAGAGTTGGTGTTGTTTCTGAACCAGCCTTTGATGTTGGTGAATTTTCTACTTTTCTTTGGGTGGATGAGATGTTGGCTTTCAGAGTTTGAATGAATATTGTCTTTAGTCTCTGCTTGTGAGTAGTAATTTTGTCAAAATAGCACGGGCTAGCCAGTTTTCAGACTGGTAATTGAAATAGTCCGCGTTTGCAAAGTCATTAAAAAATAGTCGCTATTTTGCTGCAACACGAAAAGTTCCAGCATAATATACTGGAGATTGAAGCACTTGTGTATGAACTTCCAGCGTATTATGTTGGAACTCCAGCACACGAAAAGTTCCAGCATAAGACACTGGAGATCGGAACACTTGTGTATGAACTTCCAACATATTATGTTGGAACTCCAGAAATTCTAGGAGATTGGAGCATTTGTGTATGAACTTCTAACATATTACGTTGGAATTCCAGTACATTATGAAATTTCAGCATGTGACCAACATATTATGCTGGAATATTTCGAGATCTTGAATAGTGCTTTTGTTTAAATGTAACGCGACTAAATTTCGATTACTTTTGAAACTGTGACTATTTTTCAATTATCATTTGTAAATCTGATTATTTTTAAACTTCTCCCCGTAATTTTACCTTCATATTTCTCAAATTGTTTATGTTTACGTTTCTTCTAGATTACCTATTCAATTTGAACGTAAAATTTTACTTCTCTATTGAGCTCTAGGTTATATGATCGGATAAATTTATATTTTTCGTTTGTCAGATAAGACTTGTACTGAAAGGGCGAATTGAGTATTTGTTATTTGCAGTTCCATAATGTACCTCCAAGTTGAACTTTGGCTTTTTCTCAAACCAAATATTTGGTCTAAATACGGACTTCGAAATTTGCGAATTAAATCAAAATGTTTCCAGATAACAATAACTTAAGTTTTCACAAAATTTCTCCAGATAAATCTTTTTCTTCTAAATTGTTCTAACATTAATCCAAAACCAAATTTGTTTCAAAAGAATTTTCAAATGGTAGTGGTAGCTACTGATTCAGCCAGGCCAATATGGAACTAGCTATTGTAGTGGAAACAGATCAAGTGAAGACTAACCTCCATTATGAGGAAAAAAATACATAACACCACCATCAAAGAACAATGGGAAGAAAGGGTAGTCCAGTGCACTAAGCTCTCGCTATGCGCAGGGTCCGGGGAAAGGCCGGACCACAGGGGTCTATTGTACGAAACCTTACCCTGCATTTCTGCAAGAGACTGTTTCCACGGCTTGAATCCGTGACCTACTGGTCACATGGTAGCAACTTTACCAGTTACGCCAAGGCTCCCTTTCGAAAAGAACAATGGGAAGAGGGACAGCAAATTGACTTTGCATTGATCAGAGAGCTTAACAATGAACAGGGTTAGTTATCTACATAGTGAATTTACAAGAGGCAAAAGGATTAGTGTTGATAATGCATGGTGTACATTGGCATTAAAGCCAGAATTTGGCTTCTGATGATTCCCATGCTCGTCTGTATTTCAGCATAGACTGGAAAGTTCTGCGAGCAAACAGTTTGCAAGCTTGTTACAGCAGAATCAAGCACTTTTGCCACATCAGCGGGTGAAAACTGTCGTTCGGTACACTTCTGCAATAATATACAACAGATAAACAAGTAATGTCAAGCATAAAGATGGAAAATCCAGAGGTATTGTTTGAGAATTGCAGAATGCCCACAGAAATATTCAGATTAAGAAGGGACCTATATTTTACGTAGAAGACCTTCTAAACCAAGCGGGAGACCAACGGCCTTGAAGGAGCAAAAAAAACTACATGAGATCAGATACACTCAACACTCCAGTATCACAAAGTTGTCGAGGCCAATACACGCAAAAGTTTTGAACTTTCCTCACAAAAAAACGGTTCAAAACTCTCTGTTTTTCTCCAGTGTCTTTATTGTCTCGCTTCCCTTATCAAGTTATTCAAAATCATAATACATTGTCTACTAGATTGATAAAGATGAGAACTGTTATCAAAAATATTGAAAAGAACGAGAAGCATCTTCTGGAGATTATAAAGCATTTTATGTCATGCAAAAGCAACTCAACACGGAAATTCGAATTTCCATTCTGAACGTTCTAGAGCAATAATCTTTTCACAAAAGCCACTAAGCCAGTCAGGAGAAATATAAAAACTTGGAAAATGTATTGGAATTACGGTATGGCAAACTTGTCAACAGAACACAGGAAAAGAACTGAGGCAACCAATTGTACACTGATCAAAAGGGCTGAAAACTCTAGGATCGACAAAATTTATAACTGGCCTTGGCCATGCGATGTGAAACGCTTCCCTGATAGGTATTCCGCTGTCTCAAGCAATACAGAGCAGAAGAAACCTGCCAAAGCAAACGAAATACTATAGCAAACTTTGTGCGTCTTAAAAATTTAAATTCTAATACGAGGATAAACATACCTGCTCACTGGCTTCATTTAACTGTATTAGCACGGTAGCATATTGCTTCCTGAAAGGCTCCGAGTCCTTAAGAGGACAGTCATTGCTCTTTTGGTTTTCAAACACATCATCATTCATGCGCCTCAACTCTGAAACAACTGTGTCCTACAAGTTCAAGCCAATGTAAGTTTAATGCCCCATAATTAGCACAACTTTGAAAATCTCCCTTATTCTTGCAGATGGGAACCAAAGTAATCTTCTTCACTCGGTAGACATCTTTCCACTCATCAATAGAGCATTGAATAACTTGGTAACTGGTAACCCATTTTACTTCAGTCTTTCCGACGTATCGGACCTCCATAGGAACACCTTCTGGTCCACAAGTTTTTAACTTTCATGTTTCCCATGACATCCTTTACTTCTGCAGGTCTAATTCTACGTGTAGCTAAGTTCTTGTCTATCATGGAAGCTGAAGATTTGCAAAGTTATCCTTGTCGCTTGAGTTGAGCAATTAATTACTCACTACCTCCTGATAAGACTCTCCGGGACTCGTTCTTAATGCACTTTAACCTGGTTCAAATCTTTATCCCTTTTCTCTCTCAGTCGTGCTTGATTAACATCTGTTTCTCCTTCTCGTGGTCCTTACTTTTGGCAATGCCATCTAGAACTTCCCTCAACCTCTGATGACTACTTGGCTTCTCTTTTAGCTCTCTTGTATTCCTCAAATGCTTCTCTTGGTTGTAACAACTTTTAGCACTTCTTCATTCTACTACCATGAGTTTTTTGGTCAAGGCCCTCAATGTTTAGACACACCTAGAAATCACTAGCTACTTAATTGGACAATCCAAAACATAAATACTATATACATAGATTACCACAAACTCCAAAAGCTAGAACCAAAATACCAATATCTCCAGCTATAAGCATAGTTACAATCATTCCATGCAACATTGCACCTATTAACCTATGTTCATAGCTCTTACAGAAAATTTGTTCACTTTCTATTGAAAGAGTTAATCATTTACTTCTGGTTTTTTCCTGACGTGTAATTCTTCACTTATCTTTTCCCAAGTTACAGCAAAAGGCAGAGAATTCTCGGGGATGCCATAATTGTTTTGGTTAGTTACTGGATGCACCAAATTGCAGTATCACTTTCTAAGCCAGGGTGTTTGAGAATCTTTGAATATGAAATATACTAATTATAAAAGGTATCTAAGGAGGAGTACGAGGAGAACCACTGACCTCACTCACTCTGGTTTAGGAGATTACTAATGGGATGACTTGGTGGGGAGAAATGAGAGAAACCATCACCATTCTCCATGTCGTCACCAACTGGAAATTTTGTATACTCATTTGCTCGTAAATTCACCTTCAGCTCATTGACACTCTCAAAAACTTATCAACAGTATCTACACGCCTTCTAAGTGATGTGGGCATGTTTTCAAATGGATTTAGAGGCATGCAATCAATGTCCTGCCAGAGCATTAAATGTCGCAATAAGCTATCGATCAGGTCCAGAAAACAACCACTGGAGAACCAAAACAAAGTATTGAAATGCCAAGTACTGAAATACCAATCATACACACTACCTGCAAGTACCCAAGCTAGTTACAAGGGCACATAAGCTTTGTCTTCCAACAGATAAAAGTGATTAGACGCAAGAGTGTAGTACTTCAGTTTCGTTGAGTAATCAGGTCAATTTAGCTATGCCTTTTTTTTTTCTAGCCTTCACAAGCATCCTCAGAAGAAAGATTAGACTTGCCATATTTGGAGGATGGGACCAGAGTGTGAGTACATTTGGACTTACTTTAACATAACCAAACTACTAATTTTGTTTCTCCCACATAAACAATCAATAAACTGTATACAGTAGAAATCGGGGCTACCCGATTTCACTATTTGATCGAGATTGGGAGATTGCATCGAAGAGCCGAGGCATTGAGTTCGAGATCGAGGTCGGTATCAATCGGAGCCAGGAGAGATAGACCCCGAATAACATCAGGGATAGCTTAGTAACGGAAATAGCGAGATATTCGTAATTGGTCGAGGATCGTGGCGTGAATCTCGTAACGGATCAAATCAGAAGCGGTTAATTAGCTATTTATACGATTTCCTTCTGTAATTAGGATTCGTATACAATATAAAGAGGAGCTCCAATCATTCGTAAAAGGGATGATCTATTGAGAAAAAAACAATTCAACTCTTTCTTTCTTACTTGTGCCATTGTTCATCGTTTTTATCTTGTTTCTACTGTTCTTACACTTATCAGTTCGAAGGTATCTTAACTCGAGGCTGAAGCTCTATCTGCACACTGGTTTGATTTATTTACATCTTTTTTGAAAAGGTAACATATTTGTATTAAGTATAAAAATGATTACACTAAATCAGTGTAAATCCAATCATTACAATGAGAGTACCATATGGGAGAGCTACTCCAGCCAAGTTCACAATTGGTCTAAAACATCAAAAATACATTCACTCTCCTCTAGATACTCCTGTTTACACCAAAAATAATAAAACATTAAACAACTCATCTTCAACTTTTGTATTGAGCTATGGTTTTCTTCGAAGCATCTTTGGTTCCTTTCTTTCCATAGTGTCCACCATATGAAAGCCGGAACAATCATCCATCTCTCCTTCTGACTGGACTGTACCCCATCTCTTTTCCAACTATTTCGGACATCTTTGATTCTCACTGGCATGACCCATCGGATTCCTCTCAGGTTGATGAATATCTTCCATAATTGATCTGTAACTCTGCAGTGTAAAAAGAGATGGTTGACTGTCTCCTCCTGAGCTTCGCATAAATGACACCTGGAACCCAATTGATATCCTCTCTTGCGAAGGTTATCTTATGTCAGGACCACTTCTCTTGCTAATAGCCAAATGAAACATGTCACTTTGCATGAAATTTTTACTTTCCACATCATCTTCCACATCCAACATCCAATTTGATTATTTGATTGATTAAACTCTTTATAAGCAGATTTGACAGAAAACTTGCCATCTTTTCCCCTTGCCAGAACACCTTGTCCTCAGAGCTGGAAGTCCCTTTGAATTGTTCTAAGGTACTATAAAATTCTGTCAGCCTTTGTACTTCCCAGTCATTTAGGAGTCTTCTGAACGTTAGATTCCACCCTTGACCTGTCCACAGTTCTCCAACATGTGAGCCTTGTTGTTGGTTCAAATTGTATATGTCTGGAAATATCTGCTTCAAAGCTCTCTCCCCAAGCCATTTGTCTTCCCAAAAAGAAATTTTCATACCATTGCCCACTTTAAGGCAGGTGCGGTCCTCGAGCCGCATGTGCGGAACCACTGTAGGCCAGGCAGTGAAATTTCATTTAAAATAAGGGATTGAGTCATTTCTTCCATTTTCCATCTTCTTCCTTGTGTTATTTGAGAGCTTCCAAGAGAGGCCTTCAACCTAGTACTTGAGGTAAGTAAATTCCCTATCTAACACTAGTTTCAAACATTAATTCCTAGTTAAATTCCCTACTAAATTATCCAAAATCATGGAATTAGGTAGTAATTTTAGGGCTCTTGAGGATTTTGTGATTTTTTCCGTTTTAGGCCATGAATTCAATTAGAAATCATACATTAATGATCCTTAGGCTATGTGTGAGTGATCCCTTCGAGAATTTTCGAAATTTGAACATGTGGGACCGGGGTTGGAATTTGGGAATTCTTCAAGAATAGCGATTTTATTGAATAACTAGGATAATTTCCCACATTGTGCATGCATTGATATTATTGCATACCTTTTGTCTAGTTGCAAGTCCTCGGGTGTAGAGTTCGGAGTTTCGGGCGCAATTGTGGTCCGAAGGGTAGATTCGACACGCGGTGAGTCTCCTTTCTAACATTGTAAGAGGGAATTGTCCCCATAGGTGATGTATATGCTTTGTGTAAATTGTTTGGGGGCTACGTACGCACCAAGTGACGAGAGTCCGTACGTAGCGGCTATCATTGTTATGTCCGGGTAGTTAGGCCCACATCATGTCTTATATGCTTCCTCGTAATGTCTTATATGCTTCCTCGTAATGCCTTATATGCTTCCTTGTAATGCTTTATACTATTCATTGTGACGCCATATGTACTATGAGATCATATTTTGTATAGTATTGTTCCTCTGAGGCTTTATGGAAATTGTTGAGTTGAAAGGAATTTGTTATGGAAAGTAAGTTTTATACCTATATTGGGATCGGGCCGTACGCCACGGCGAGTTTGAGAGTGATTATACCTATATTGGGATCGGGTCGTACGCCACAACGGGTTGAGAGTGATTATACCTATATGGGATCGGGCCGTACGCCACAGCGGAGTGAGAGGTACTTGTATACGTATATGGGATCGGGTCGTACGCCACGATGGGTATAGAAGGTACCTTATGGGAGCGGGCCGTACGCCACGGCGGATCTAAGACTTGGTGATTATTGGTTCGTTTCGGTGGTTCTACCCTTGAAAGCGCATTATTGCTTAATTCAGTAGTTGTTTGAATTTCTGCTCTTGATATGTACTTGTTGCTTATTTCCTGACATGCCCAATGTATTTCATTATATTCTATCATATGTTATTACTGTTGGACTTTAGTGAGTATCGAGTCGACCTCTCGTCACTACTTCTTCGAGATTAGGCGGGATACTCACTGGGTACATATTTATCTTAATATGTACTCATGCTGCACTTCTGTACCTAACTGTACAGGTACTGAGGACGGTGTTTCTGGTTATTGTACCGGATATAGATCCTGAGCTAGTGGACTTGACTTCACGGTGATCTGCTTCCTCTGGCGATCCCAGCAGCACCATGGAGTTTCATTTACTTTTGTTATTTTCCCCGTCTATTTCATCCAGACTGTGGATTTGTATATATTATTATCCTTTGTATATTCCGTTAGTATGCCCATGACACTCGTGATACTAGTTCCTGGCACACGTAGTGTATATTTTGGGATTGGGGTTGTATAAGCATACATATGGTTTATTTTGGCCATGTATTGTTATGATTTTATTTTCATTTCAAGCTACCATCATGTTTAATTGTTTAAAATATGTAAAAATTGACTTGTTTTAATCAAATGGGAAGGATAACACACAATGTAATTCATATTGGCTTGCCTAACCCCGTCATTGGGTGCCATCACGACCTAGATTAGGATTCTGGGTCGTGACAACGTGGTATCAGAGCCCTAGGTTCACGTAAGTCTCACGAGTCACGGGCAGGCCCGGTAGAGTCTTGCGATCTGTACCGAGATGTCTATACTTATCTTCAGGAGGCTATGGGGTGTTAGGAAACTTCCCTTTAGTCATATCCTGTCGTGCAATCTATGATGTACTCAAACTTATTCTTCTATTCTCTCACAGATGGTGAGGACGCGTGCATCCGATGTTTCTGGTCTGGGAGATGCCGCTGTCCCCGCCGCCCGAGGTCGTGGTAGAGGCAGGGGTAGAGCACCTGCTCGAGGTAGGGGACGAGGGCGTCTTAGAGCTATACCAGTGGCACCACCATAAGACCCTATTGTGGAGGCAGGATGAGGTGCCTCCAGTAGCACCTGCTCCAGTGAATTTCATGACGGGGCCAGGCTTCCTGGAGGTTATGGGCCGTATGCTGAGATTCATGGACACTATGTCCCAGGCTGGTTTATTTCCAGCCGACCCTGCTACTTCTCAAGCGGGAGGGTGAGGCCAGACCCCTACCGCTCAAGCCACAGGTCAGGCAGTAACAACACGTCATACCCCGGGCACACCGCTCGTGGGTGGGGTTCAGTCCGTAGTAGCAACCCTAGAGCCCAGGCCAGTTGTAGAGGGTGACCAACAGAAGATATCGGATAAATGGACCATACTTCGCCCTCCAGTCTTCGGGGGTGAGCGGGGTGAGGATGCTCAGGATTTCATTGATAGGTGCAGTGACAGACTGCACAACATGAGGATTTTGGAGTCCCATGGAGTGGATTTCACCACATTTCAGTTGGAGGGCAAAGCTCGCAGGTGGTGGCAGTCATATATTCTCAAAAGACCAGCAAATTCTCCTCCTGTCACTTGGGATTAGTTCGCTCAGCTATTTCTAGACAAATACATTCTACCTTCGGAGATGGAGGAGCTACGGGGTCAGTTTGAGCGACTAGAGCAGGGGCAGATGTCCGTGACTGATTATGAGGCTAGGTTTTCCGAGTTATCCCGCCATGCCCTTATGATATTGCCTACTGATGCCGAGAGGGTGCGGCGATTTGTGGCAGGCATGCATCCAGGTATTAGGGCCTCTATGGCCCGAGAGGTAGAGATGGGTACCCCCTACCAGCTTGTAGTTAAGATAGCTCGACGGATTGAGGGGTATCGATTGAGGAGCAGGGAACAGGGTCAGCGGGACAAGAGGGCCCGATTCTCAGGAGAGTTCAGGGATGCTTCAGCTAGGAGTAGGGGTCAGTTCGGGGGTGGTCAGCCCAGTAGACCTTCATATTCAGCACCCCCACTACCCCCTCGAGGTGGTTCAGTGAGGCCTTAGTTCGGCGCCATGCCAGAGCGTTCCTATCGTTCTCCATCCATCCAGAGTGTACCCAACGGTTATTCCAGTCATCAGAGATCCTCTAGTTCCTATTTCAGTGCCTTACCAGAGGGTTCACACCGCCCTCCAGCTATTTAGGGTTCTTCCACTTTAGGGCAGCAGGCTGTAGTGCCAGGAGGTTATTTCGAGTGTGAGGAGTCGGGTCATACGTGGAGGTATTGTCCCAGGTATCGGGGCAAGGTAGTGCAACAGAGTTATCAGCCTAGGAGTTTAACACCAGCAGTCCGGCCACCTCGAGGTGAAGGACAGGTCGACAGGGGTCGTCCTAGAGGGGGAGGCCAGTCAGGAAGAGGTCAGTTAGTTCCTGTTCACTCTGGGAGAGTTCAGTCTTCCGGAGCCTCGGCCAGATTTTATGCCATTCCGGCCAGATCATATGCAGTGGCCTCAGACGCCGTAATCACAGGTATTATCTCAGCATGTGGTAGAGAGGTTTCAGTACTATTTGATCTAGGATCCACATATTCATATGTTTCAGTGCTATTTGCTCATGTTCTGGATGTCCCTCGTGAGTCCTTGGGTTCTCCTATATATCTGTCCACTCCTGTGGGCGATTCTATGGTGGTAGACCGGGTCTATCGGTCTTGTGTGATCATTTTCTGCGATTTCGATATTAGAGCAGATCTTTTATTGTTGGATATGATTGATTTTGAGGTTATCCTAGGCATGGATTGTCTATATCCTTATCATGCTGTGTTAGATTGCCATGCCAAGACAGTCACTTTAGCCGTGCCTGAGTCGCCTAGGCTAGAGTGGAGAGGTTCTTCAGTTAGTGCATCCAGCCGAGTCATTTCCTTCATGAAGGCTCAGCATATGGTCAAGAATGGTTGTTTGGCTTACCTTGATTATGTGCGGGACACCACCTCCGAGTCTTCGACCATTGATTCAGTGCCGGTGGTACGAGAGTTTTCAGACGTATTTCTTTCAGAACTTCCAGGCAGGCCTCCAGATCGAGATATTGATTTCTGTATTGATTTAGCTCTAGATACTCAGCCTATTTCCATTCGCCCGTATCGTATGGCTCCTAAGGGGTTGAAAGAGTTAAAGGAGCAACTTGAGGAGTTGTTGGCTAAGGGGTTCATCAGGCCGAGTGTGTCACCGTGGGGTGCTCCAGTCCTATTTGTGAAGAAGAAGGATGGGTCAATGCAGATGTGTATTGATTACTGCCAGCTGAATAAGGTTACTATTAAGAATAAGTATCCTCTGTCGCGCATCGATGATTTATTTGACCAGTTTCAGGGTGCTCGTGTGTTTTCCAAGGTTGATTTGAGATCGGGTTATCATCAGTTGAAGATTCGGGCTTCAGATGTTCCGAAGACTGCATTTCGTACCAAATATAGCAATTATGAGTTCCTGGTGATGTCCTTTGGTTTAACTAATGCCCAGCAGCATTCATGGACTTGATGAATAGGGTATTCAGGCCGTATATTGATTCCTTCGTCATCGTCTTCATTGATGACATCTTGATTTATTCGCGGAGCCTGGGTGAGCATGAATAACATTTCAGAGTTGTGCTCCAAACCTTGCGGAAACAGAAGTTGTATGCTAAGTTCTCCAAGTGCGAGTTTTGGGCATGTGGTATCCGGAGAAGGTATCAAGGTTGATCCTCAGAAGATTGAGGCGGTTCA
>ML275552.1:11028-50622 GCA_005239495.1 Nicotiana undulata
AAACAAAAAACTCCCCCCCCCCCCCCCAAGGGGTAAACAAATCGGCACTAGGCCCCAAACATGGCTTACAACCCAATTCATATCAAATATATATATATATATATATATACAAACAAGCATAGGCTTAAAAGTCAGTTTAGCAACTCAAATTCGCCTAAATAGGGAAGATATTTCCAAAGTTTCAACCTTTGCATTTAAAAAATCGTGAAAGGGTGCATAGCCCGGGGTTTCATACCCTCAGGACAGGATTTAAAGACATTACTTACCTCAAACTAGCCCGAAACTACTTCGCAATGCGTTTTCCTTTCGAATAAACTTCTGGATGCTCCAAATCTACCAAGTTCAAATTTTTATCATCAAATTATGCTCAAGGAATAAATTCCCATTGAAAAATATCGAATTTAGCTCAAAAATCCGAATTCGGTCAAAACCCGACCCCCGAACCCGCGTCCCGAAACTCAGAAATTTTTATACCAAAATATTCTTCGTCATCTCCTGAGTCCGTACATATAAAGAACGCTAAGATCGGAGTCCGTTTGACCCCCCAAATCGACCCTTAAAGGTCTCATAATCTCAAGCCCTAACTTCCGCTTTTTCTACTGATTTTCATGAATTAAAACTGATATTAAGGTCTTAGATCACCTACAATTGTGTTATTAAGTCCAAAAAGCTTACCTCAATGATGCACCAACGTTTCCCTCTTCAAAATCCCTCAAAACCCTCGGAACCCGTACAACAATGGTGGAAAAAGGGTTAAAATTTGCGAAGGCAGGTTTTTATACTTTCTAAACAGTGGTTCCGCACCTGCGGACCCGCACCTGTGACTTTCCTTAAGCGGGCTAACTTCCGCACTTGCGCCCTCTTCTCCGCACCCGCGACTTCGCAGGTGCGATCCTCCTCCCGCACCTACGATCCTCTACGGAGACTCTCAATTCCGCACCTGCGATGATCTGCTCGCTACTGCGGGCCCGCACCTGCGGTCAAACTTCCGCAGGTGCGGTTACACCAGCACCAACAACTGTAGCTGCATATTTCAAGTTCCAAACTTCCCGTTAACCATCCGAAATTACTCCCGAGCCCCTCAGGACCCCAACCAAACATACCAACACCTCACATATGATCGTTCAAACTTAGTTGTACTCTCAAAATACTAAAATTAACATCAAAATACTAAAATCACACCGGGTCCAAGCCTAAGAACTTTGATATTTCTAAAATCCACCAACGGTGCCGAAACTATCCAAAACAACTCCGATTGACCTGAAATTTTGCAGACATATCCAAAATGACATTACGAACATGTTTCAACTGTCGGAATTCCATTCTGACCCGATAGCCTTTTTTCCACTGCCGACCAGAAATCGCCAATAACTAACTTTCGCTAATTCAAGCCTAATTCTACACCGGACATCACAAAATTATTCTGAACACACTCCTGAATCCAAATCACCTAACGAAGCTATTCGAGCCATAAAATCCGCATTCCGAGGTCGTTTACCAATAAGTCAACTCTCAGTTGACTTTTTCCAACTTCAAGGCTATTTTTAAGGAGTGAGTGACTAAATTCTCATTATAATCACTTCGATTTCACCTACCCACTCTAACACGTCAAATACAGTATAACCAACCTATAGCAGTTCAATAACAGTAATTATAATGCAGATTCTACGTAACGACAGACCGGATCGTTACAATTCTGAGGCGTCATTTCACAATTTTTGTGGTAAAACTTTACTTACTTATAAGTACTTTTTGAGAAAAAACTTAAAATTGATGAGCGGAGTAACTTACCAGCATGAACATATCTCATTTATAAAAGGTCACAAAAGTAAAATAAAAACAATCGAAAAATATAGAAAGGGGAGAAATCGATAATAGAAACTCAAAGCAAGAAGGGGCGTAAATCATCTGTAAAATCGTAGTATATCTTTTTTCCTATTTAATGATAGTTTCGTCTGTCTGTTTCGAAAATTGGGAAAATTTTGAGGATAATAGCAAAGCATTACTCCCTACGCTCCACGATAAGTGATTAATTTGTGTTTTTATTTTGGTTCCAACTAAGTGTCCGTCAAGAAAAAATTTAATTTGTTTCTAAAGTTATTTTTATATACATATGCCTAAAAAGTCTTTTATTAGTTACATTAACTATGCTGTAATATTTAATTAAAGGTAATTTAATCCACTAATTATGTTTATCTTGAATTTAATATTTTTTTAACAGGCGTGCCAATATAAATTGACCACTTATACTTATTTTGAACTGAAGGGAGTAATATCTCCATTCACGAGGAAAAGGAAGAAATTGTAAAAGTTGCTGCTGCCCTCTCTTCAAATATAGACAACGTTAGTATCTGAATTGTAGCTCTTATTAATTGTCATTTGTCACTCCTCCCCCCCCCCACCCCCACCAACACACAACCCCACACCATTTTAAGTTTTTAAAATTGTTACTATCACTATTTATTTCCACAGTAGCCACTAATGTTCCAGAAATGTTTCCGACATCTTTAATATGGCCACAATTCTGCTGCTGGTTATGTTAGCTACTTTCCTCAACTTTTGAATAAAGAAGAATGAGTTATGGGTAATGAACACAAAGTTAAATGTTTTTTACATAATAATAAAAAAAAAAGTGACTTTGCATAAGGAACACAAAGTTAAATGATCACCCATGAAATTTACTCAATTTTTTTATGTTAATTCGACAATAGTTGCTTCAGTTCAGTCGCGCAAATGTTTGATAATTTTTTTTTTTAATTCTTATCAAACATGACTTGGTTTGGACCATTTCTCGGAAAAAGTTTTCATGGGATGTATATCTCCCAAACTTTTAACTTCTGGTTGATGCGAAGAATAATCATTGAATCCCTCTCTTTTTAGACGACATATACAAAAAGACCGCCAACAGTCAAATAATTAGTGAATCTTGACTATGTTATTTGCACTTATATTAATTTATTAGTTATAATTTAAGAGTTAATAGTGTATGCAATGATATATGTAATATTTTAATTAAGTTGGTAAATCACCGAATATTGGTAAATCTTTTTTCGTTTGATTCCCTCAACAAATAGGAGATCTAAGAATGAATAGGAATATATATAGGAACTAGTTTCAAGTTACTAACATTGTGTGCTGTTGCTCTTTAGATAGAACCCAATAAGGAACTGTCAATGATTATGCTTTCAAGAGAAAACAAAATCATTAGATTTACAAGTTAATATAAATTGTCTTTTGTTGGAGTAAGAATCTCTTGTTTAATTGAGTTGTTGAACATATGTATGTACCTTCCTCCATATCATTCGTCTATCATCTCAAAATTATGCAACTTTCAACACTTATTATATCCCTAACCTAGGATTTTCAGGAGTAAATTTGAATTTAATTGGTCCCAATTAGGGATGGGAAACAGGCGGGTCGGATATGAGAGCTGGATAAATTATTCAACCCGACCCGCATTTGAAATGGATAAAAAATGAGTTTTATCCGGCAGATAATATTCTTCTTAAAATATGATTACTTATGAGAGAATTTCTAGTGTTCCAAACTTGAAGAACCCCAATATGAGGCTTTAAAAATATAAAAGTTAAACACATTGGTTAACTATTTTCTGGGTGGATAACGGTTTTGTCTAAACTATTTTGCCACCTCTAATCCCAGTACTAGTCAAACATGGAGTATAAAAATAAAACAAAAGTGTGGAGGTGAGAATGGACAAGTGGAGGGAGAGTAAGGTTGAGCAACAAAATCCTGACAATTGAAAGGATGAGGATTGAGGAGTTAGCATTTGCTGGATTTAAATGGACTTTGTTTGAAGGGCCCATCGGAATTTAAAGTCTATAATTGGGAATTGGGTGCGGTAAAATTTAAGGCCTCACGGGGTTCTTGGCTCATCCTCCCTTTATAATTTTCCCAACGCCTCCTCAATTTTGACTACGTTATTTGTTCCTTTTTCTACAAAAAACTAATTTGGTGTCCCATGCTTACTGGTCATAAAATGGTTAAAGTAAAATATTTATTCATCCATATTATTACAAAATAGGTTGGATTTTTTAAACGGGTTCAATAGAATAAGAATCGTATTATCCACTTAGAAAATGGATAACTACTGAGTTTAATTTTTATATTGTAAAACCTCAAATTGAGATTTTTTCAAGTTTGCGAGACTTGAAATTCTCCTAAAAGTGATCATATTAAAAAAGCCATGGATAATATCCATATTATCCGCCGATTAACCCGTTTTTTATTCGTATTAAATATGGATCGAATTAGATAATTTATCCGTTTTGCATTACCCGTTTTAGACACGGCCATATCCGGTTCGACCCCGCCCGTTTGCCACCCTACCTATGCTAAAGTAAATTGTGGCATTACGATGCATTTATCTTTCGTTACGTGCGGAATTTTAAAAAGGGCGGCCGTTTTGAATTTTGTGTACGCAATCTTATCTCATATTTTTGCACTAAGTTGTTTTTGCAACTCAAACATGTGAACTTCTGATCATACGATACAACTTTTACTGTTACCCCGTCATTTTTATGGGGTGCGTTTAGCAAACATCTAACTTTCATTAAATGTAATGTATAGTAGTAAATAGACCATTACTTAAAAATAAATGACTACTCAAACTAAAAAGCAAAATGAGACTAGAAAACTTAGACTAGAAGGGATTCAAAGTACAATGAAGGTGGGCTTTGCATGTCTAAGAGGCAATTTGTATAGTCAAAAAAGGTAACCATATATTGGGTTGTTAAGATAGCGAAACGTGGAGCTTATAATCAGTGCAAACTCACGTGGTTCGTCGAAAAATTACATTATATATAAAAGTAAAATATTACGTTTTAGAAGTATATAACACATATTTAACACTCTTTATCAGAATTCTTTTTTCACTTCTACTTGGCCACTACTTATAATAGTTGGACCTTTTGGTTCAACCAGTTTATAAGTTGAAGTTCCCATAAAACTTCTAATCGAGGGACCAAGTCACATCATCTTTCAGTGTCAAGTCAAGCTTCTTTTGTTCGTATTTGGAGCAAACATCTTTAAAATCATATAAATAGATACTTTATTTAAGTCATATAGTAAGTATATATTAAATGTATAAATATATTATGCATTATCGATGCATAAACTTAAACTCATATATGTTCTGATATACGCGTGCATATATATATATATATATATAGCGAGAGTATTAGTGACTCTCAAGATATATATGCAGTACAATTTTTAGAATTGAGGTGCTAAAATTTTTGAATTTAAATGTAAGAAGATGAAACCATAATAATAGCGTATACACATGATAAATGCTCTTAAAAACAAGTATTCTACTTAGGAAACTATGTTCCCAAGGTTTTATATTTGTTGTCTTCTCTAAGTTGAGTATTCAAACCATTAATTGCTTTCATAAATGAGGATTTTCCACCATCTAATACACTCCCTCCGTCTCATAATAGTATGTGTCGTGTTTTTCTTTTACAGAAATATTTTCTTCGGTTCATAATAAGTGATTCTTTTTGTAGTCCAAAATAAATAATTTTTTTAGATTTTAAAAATGAATTAATTTATTTTTTCCTACATTATCCTTGAAGTAAATAGTGTCGGAGTATGTGTTAAGAGTGTTTATGTGTTATCTCCATATTCAAAAACAATTATTACTAAGAAGCTCTCAAAGCATGAAACTATAATACAAAAGGCTGGCTTGAATAATTCACCAAAGTGTTCAATTTCAATATATAATGATGATTTCGGCTATACCTCCAATAATATATATAACTTCTCATGCATTAGAGTAAATGCAAGCTATTATTTGTCAAAAACAAGTTGAAAGATTTGAATTTTTAACATTAACAGAAAACAAGAAAAGAGAATTGAACCCATTTAATACTACATAGCCCACCCCCCATTTACTTTGAAATGATTTACAAGATATAATCCCATTGGATATTTTCGAAGATGATGATTTCTGTTTCTTTATCTCAATTTTAGAGGATAAATTTAAAAATAATCAGATTTATAAGTGGTCATCAAAAATAGTCATGGTTTCAAAAGTGATCGAAATTTAGTCATTTTCCATGTAAAGATAAATCTAAACGAAAGCACTATTCAAAATCCGAAAAATACTCCAGTATAATATACTGATATTCCGACAAAGTATATCGATCCAACATAATATGCTGGAAGATCTCCAATATATTATGCTGATACTTTCCGCGTGTTGGAGTTTCATCATAATATGCTAAAAATTATACACAGGTGCACCGAACTCCAGTATATTATGCTGGACCGGTCTCTATTGCAGCAAAATAGTAACTATTCTTTAATAACTTGACAAATACGGACTATTTTTGAAAACTGACTAACTTGTGCTATTTTTTTCAATTTTGGTAGGTAGAGATTCGAAACTTATGCCAGTAGGGTATAACAGAAATTCAACAAAATAGTCAAAGTACGCGCAAGCGCGCTTGCATAAATTATCCTTCATACATTTTCTGTTGTATTACCTTATTGATTAGATTGCTTTGATATAACTAATGAGCTTTCCCCAAAGTGCTAAAAATACCATAAAACATTTGAGAGATCAACAATGCTCCATTAATTTGTATCCATAATATCTCATTAGGGTAGTTGATGCATGTTATTGCTATTTGTCAAAGATAAGTTCAAATATTTGAATTTTTAACATTAACAAAAAATCAGACCAAAGAACTGAATCCATTAATATGATCTACAAGATAATATCTCTTCAAATTTCTTTTAATTTGTCTAAATTTTAGTAGATAGAGATTCGATGCTTATGCCAGTAGGATGTAACCGAAATTCAACGAAATAGTCAAAATGCGCATAAGCTGACTCACGCCTTATTTGTGTGCAAGTTTAAATCTTGATTATTCACATCTCAGACATTAAGTATATTTTTCTTAAGTTTGAATCTTAATTATTCAAATCTTAATCATTAAGGTTTTTTTTTTACTTCACAATCACTTAATGTGTCTGAATATGTCTGTATGATTAAGATCTATAACAAAGACTTAATTTCATTAAGGTGCTATCACATATTCATTATTAACTGCCGTCACCGCCTACCATTATCAACTACCGTCATGCCTCCACCACCACCACCACCATACTCAACCACTCCCACCACCACCACCATGCCACCATCATCCTCAATCATAGCCGCCCACCATTATCGATCATCACCGCCCACTATCCCTACCACTCCAACCACCATATATCATTCTCACCCACAATCAACACTCATCCACCTCAATTACCACAAACTGACCACCCCATCACCATCAACAACCACAACTATCCATTATTATAACCTACCACCACCCACCCACCACGTTTCTCAGTCACAACTACTACCACCACCCGCCATTATTAACTATCACCACTCACCACCACCATCCTCAATCATAATCTCCACCGCTACCAATCACTACTAGCTACTAGCATGAACCACCATCATCAACCAAAACTACCACCAACCACCGCCTCTAATTGGCATTCACCCCTTAGCCATCACCACCAACCACTATCATATTTTTAAAAACTATATATTTTATTGATAGAATATTAGATTAGTTAGTATTTCATTTGAATTTATGTTTGTTAATTTTTAAATAAAGATAAATTTTACATTCAGATGTTAAAAATCAAACAGTCTTAATTATTTCTATTCAGATCTTAATATATCCATATGTGTACTCAGATTTAAATATCTTAATCTTAATATACATCTTAATATTCATATGTGTATTCAGATTAAGACGTCTTAATCTTAAAAAAAAAAAAATGAGGTCTCCGACTTCTATCTTAAACATAATAATTTATTAATACAAGAAAGGATATTCATCAAAAATAGAAGAAAAAAAGAAAAAGAAAAAGGCATTCAAAATGGAAGAGGTTTTGGTGGGTAAGCAAGTAGTATTAGAAGTAGAGTGAAAGAGGACAAATTGCTGTTGTCATTAATGAAGATTTGGCAGTTTGTTCATGATTAGTTTTGTTTCACTAATTACATAATAAAGCCTAGATTTTGGCCAACTTTATCCCCCCCCTCCTCATAACAAACAGATAAAAAACTCAAACAGTTGGCACATATTATCATTACTATAAAACAAGATTAATGTAAACAGTAGTAATATCGTGGGATTTTGCACAACAGAAAAAAGTGTAGTAGTAATAATAATAATAATGATAGCAGAGTAACGTTTTAAGTTCTCTCATATAAAGATATCTCTGGAAAAAGCCATTTGCCTTTCTTCTCTGCTTCTGCTTCTGCTTCTGCTTCTTCTGCCTTTTGCTTACGTCTTTCCTTACTTTCCGCTACCCTTTAACGCCCCTCTAAAACACAATCTTAGACCCCCTTTTGATTATTCTTTCTGTTAAATTCTTTGTTTTTTATTTCCTTTTATTGAACACAATATTCTTGAATAACAAACAAAAAAAAAATGTTGTCTCATAGTATGGGTTGGATGGATGGTAAAGATGATGACGAAACTGGTTCATGGGTTCATCAAAATAACAATGAAAATAATCATAACAACAACAACAGAGATGAAATGGAGATGGGTGCACTTTCTACTTTCAAATCTATGCTTGACGCTGAAGATGTAGACTGGTACAACATGGCCACTAACAACAACAACAACAACAGTGGTGGTGCCATGCAATTTGGTTCTAATTTTACTGAAGCTGAAAACAATTTGCTTTTACAGCCAGTAGATTCATCATCTTCTTGTTCACCATCTTCTGCTTTTAACAATCTTGACCCTTCTCAGGTTCACTTTTTCTTGTCCCAAAAATCCACTATTCCTCCTTTGCTCAGTAGCTTAAACAACCCATTGGAAAATGGTTTTGATTTGGGTTGTGGTGAAAAGGGGTTTCTCGAAACTCATCAAAATTTGAGTGTTTTGAATAAAACTGGGATGTTTACTAATGGGTTTCAAGATTTGAGCTCTCAAAACCAAATGGGGCATAATAATTTGACTTCTTTTACTCAATTCCCTTGTACCAATTTGCTACAAATGCCTCAAACTAGTTCTGGTTTTGGTCCATTGGTAGGGTTTGGGGACAATTCTACAAATGACAACTCTTTGTTTCTTAATAGGTCTAAGTTATTAAAACCTCTTGATAATTTTGCTTCAATTGGGGCACAACCTACTCTTTTCCAAAAAAGGGCTGCACTTAGGAAAAATTTGGCTAATAATAGTAGTGGCAATTTGGGGATTTTAGGGAATGAAATTGGTCAGACTTCAAGCAATAAAGAAGTGAATGAAATGAAGAGGAAATGTAGTAGTAATTTGGATGAACTTGAAGATGTGAGTCTAGATGGATCTACATTGAATTATGATTCTGATGACCTTATTGAGAAGGTGGAGGATAGTGTTAAAAATGGTGGGAATAGCTCAAATGCAACTAGTACTGTTACTGGTGTGGATCAGAAAGGGAAAAAGAAAGGACTTCCGGCTAAGAATCTGATGGCTGAACGCCGCCGTAGGAAGAAACTCAATGATAGGCTTTACATGCTGAGATCTGTTGTTCCAAAGATTAGTAAGGTATGAAATTCTTTTACAGAAAATTCTCGTGAATTTTGATTACCATTTTAACATGTTTTTAGCCATTCACATTCATCAGCACTTAGCTTCCACCTCCAAAAAGAAGAGGTTTGGGGGGTGTGGGGGCTTTGGTATTGTTACTTCCTCCATCCATTTTTACTTGTTCACGATTAACTAGGCACCCCCATAAGAAACAATTACTAATAAAACAATAAGGGGTCGTTTGGTTGGAATACGATTTACACCGGTATAAGTTATGTATATACCGGTATAAAGTTATATTGGGATAAGTTATGCTGGGATTGTTGTTTATTCATTGTTTGGTATGTTGTATTAAGAATGACAATTGCATAATTTCTAAGAAGAAGATATAACTTATACCTCGTTTGCTAACCAAACAGAGTATTAAGGTGGTATTATATTTTTATACCACCCTTATATCTTCTTATACCTCATACCAAACGACCCCTAAGTTTTCTATAACACCCCTAATTAAAATGTCGGAAAATGAATAGTAGTACTTAATAATAAGGGTAAAATAGGTATAAAATGGTTTTCTCTTGGTTTTCCAAACTGGATAAGTACGGATGAACGTTTTCTTTTTAATAATGAACAAGTAAAAATGAAGGAAGAGAGTATTTTTTATTTGTTTATTTTTATCTTTCGTATTCTTAAGGTTAGCTTGTTTTCTTATGGTTACCATGTTTGAGTTGTGTATAGTTCAAAAAGGTTTGTGAAATAAGTAGTAATTGATAGTAGCATTAAATTCATTCACATGGAGTCTATGAGCTGATTTTTAAAAGCATTGTGAATTTTGGACCACATAGAGAATAGAAGGCTATTCTTGAAAGGTACCTCTCCTACAGTAATTCATTAAGATTGATATCTAGTTCACTGACTTATTGTAACATGAAATTTATTTAATTACAGTATGTTTCTTTGCCAACCCCCTCCCCGCCTTCCCGGCGGGGTAGAGAGGGGGTTGGGACCTATTTTGACTTTCCATCTATTCGTTTCGTTACTCAATTATTCTAGATATTCATATTGATTGATTAGATGTTGTTAATACCAAAATTTGTGGATGATTTACTAGTAATAACAAGATAGTTGTAGAGATCCAAAAATCAACCTGTATATAGGAACTTATTAAAATACCTCAAAGGCTCATGCAAATCTACCTAGGAAAATTTGTTTAGAAGAAACTTGTGGTGATCAAAATAAAATACTCCTTCCATTCCAATTTATGTGACGCTCTTTCCTTTTTAGTCTGTCCCGAAAAGAATATCGCCTTTCCTTATTTAGAACAATTTATCTTTAGAATTCCTACTTTGCCCTTAATGAAAATTAACAACCACACAAATATCTATTTTTTCTTATATTAGACCACAAGTTTCAAAAGTGTTACTACCACATAAATTGGGACGGAGGGGTAGTTAGCTCCTGCTGCTGGTTAGCCGTCCTGATTTTGAGACATCTTTTGCAACTTCAATCTGATTCAAGTCGTAAAAAACCCATGCACTTGTTTTTAAGCTTGCTGAATGAAACGAGAAATTTTGTCTTCTTGACTGCCTGATACTGGAAGCTTTTTCTTGGCTATAACTTGAAATGGTGCAAGTACCTTATGCAGCTACTCGGCCTGGTGAATTATCGTGAATCAGATTGTGATTTTGTTTGCGTGTTGGCAGATGGACAGGGCTTCAATCTTAGGAGATGCAATTGAGTACTTAAAGGAGCTTCTACAGAAAATCAATGACCTGCATAATGAACTCGAGTCAACACCACCTGGCTCTTCATTGACTCCGGCAACAAGCTTCTACCCTTTAACGCCAACTGCAACAGCTCTACCTGGCCGAATCAAGGAAGAACTTTGTCCGAGTTCATTTGCAAGCCCACTGTCTAGCCCTACTGGTCAACCTCCAAGGGTAAAATGTCCTTCCTTTTAGCCAGAAGAAACTTAGTGCTAGAATCTTTTTCTCATAAGATGTGCATAAATGTTGAAATGTATTGATATTGGAAACCTTTTACTCTTCTTTTTATTTTCCGTTTGACATGGAAATATTTTTTTTGTAGTAGCATTTCCTGTCTAAGTTCATCATACTGTCAGCATTCGTTAAGTTATTGGTTTGAGATGATGCATACAGATCTCTTTGTACATGTAGGTTGAAGTAAGGGCAAGAGAAGGAAGGGCCGTGAATATCCATATGTTTTGCAGCCGCAGACCAGGCCTTTTACTCTCAACAATGAGGGCTCTGGACAATCTTGGACTGGACATTCAACAGGCTGTTATCAGCTGCTTCAATGGGTTTGCCTTGGATATCTTCCGAGCTGAGGTACCTTCTTTCTGTGAACTTACTACATCTTGGACAGTAGGATTAGAGAATGCTTCATTTGCGCTATAAGGTTTGTTGATAGAGAATTGAAGTCCCATCAGCTTTGTATGACCGCGACATCCTTCTGGAACAACAAACCTATTACCATAACAAGCCTTCAAAAACTTCTTTGAATGTCAAATCAATCAATCAATCAACTTCACCTCAATTCCCAAACTAGTTGAGGATGCCAATATGTGATTGCCGGCGAAAAAGTATTCATAATATCATAAATCATCCTCTAAAAAAAGAATTGTTTGAATCCTTCCCCATATCTTCAATTGTTGGTTTCTTATCCTTGACCAAAATATTGAGTTGTTGATACAATTCTTTGACTTGTAATATCAATTTCGGATCGTATTTTATTGCAGCAATCCAAAGAAGGTCAAGACATCCATCCAGAACAAATTAAGGCAGTGTTGCTGGACTCTGCTGGCTTCCATGGGATGATATAAAGCTTTTGCGGTTTTCAACAAGAGGGTCTATCCAAGATGTTGGACCTCATGCTCTAGCTTCTAAACCTCAGACTTCCTATGCTCCTTTTGCAGTTTACAGATATTTTCATCTATTAGCTATTATATGGTGTTTTTTCTAGGAAAAACGTTAGAAGCTCTAAAACTGAATGCTATGAATTTTTCAGTGACAAGTTCCTTATTCTGGATGATCCTTCTTTATTCAGTCATTTTTTACATACCATTTTTACGTACCAGGAAATTCATTAATGGTATGGAACAACTGCCTTTTGTGTAAGCTGAGAAGTCTCCGACATGAATGTGTGATGACCTGATAGGTCATCTTATGATTTAGATCTAATACTATGATCCGAAACTTTTAAAAGTCATGTTTTAGCCTTTTTCGACTTGCGTGCGCAGTCCGGGCATCTTTCCGGAGAGTTTTTATGTTAAAAACTGATAAAAATAAGAAATTTTGCCTAAAAACTTCATTTCAGTTGACTTGGGTCAACAATTTGGTAAACGGACCCGGATTCGTTAATTGACGATCCCGGTGGGTCCGTATCGTGATTTGGGACTTGGACGTATGCCCGAAATCGAAATCGAAAGTCTCTTGCTCGAGATATCGGACTATGTCGAAATTTGAAAGTTGAAAGCTTAATGAAATTGAAGTGTTTGACTAAAGTTTGACTTTTTGGTTAACGAGTACGTATTTTGGTTCCGAGACTCGGTATAAGTTCAATACTATATTTATGACTTGTCTGTGAAATTTGATGATAAACGGAGTTGATTTGACGTGATTCGAACGTCCGGTTGTGAAAATAGGAATTTCAAAGTGTTCTTGATAATTTCATTCGATTTGGTGTTCAATTCGTAGTTTTAGGTGTTATTTTGACGATTTAATCGTGCGAGCAAGTTCGTATGATGTTTTTAGACTTGTGTGTGTAATTGGTTTGGAGCCCCGAGGGCTCGGGTTAGTTTCGGATAAGCTACGAAGTGAAAATTAGACTTGGAACATAGCTGGTGTTGCAATATCTGGTGCAGGCCTCTGATCTCGCATTTGCGAGATCAAGCATCACAATTGCGACCTCTGCAGGTTCCGCATTTGCTAGCTAGTTCGCATTTGCGAAGAATAATTGAGCCTTATACTTTTCGCATTTGCGAACATACTTTCGCAATTGCGAACTGGGAAGGCATCGATTGCATTTGCGATCACATGGTCGCATCTGCGGAAGGGTCAAGCTCGCATTTGCGAGGTTTTCTTCGCATTTGCGAAGATAGCAGGAATGGGGAGACCTTCGCATTTGCGAATCCCAGGTCGCAAATGCGATACCTACAACTGATCAAAATGGTTTTTGGACGGGATTTTGGTTCATTTCCCAAATTTTTCAAAACCTAAAACCTTAGACGCGATTTTTCCAGCACCATTTCTTCCCCCAAAATTTTGATACACGTGGTTTGGAGGTGGATTCTAGAAGAAAAGCAAAATTGAGCATTGAGTGGCCTGTGGAGCGAGGTAAGTGTTGTGTCTAACATTGACTTGAGAGAATTAGGAACCTTCGACCTATTTGCTATATGAAATTCATGTGAGCGGCGTATATGTGATGTGACGAGTACTCATGCGCCTCCAAATTTATATGTTTTGCCTGTTTCCTTTCGATCTTTTCATTTTGTCTCTTTCCTTGCCCTAATTGTTACATGTTTTACTTGTATTCGTATGCATAATTGCTACTTGTTAGACATTGTTTCCGTTTTTTTAATGGTATTAGTTATTCCGTAGCTCCATTATCTCCTATTATTTGTTTAAGATGGTTATCGATACTTTTATCATGTATTCTGGATTGGTCTCGTCGAGTAGTATTACTTGTGTGAGTTTTAATAGTGTACGAGCTTCCTATTTGTTTCGATTTGAAGTTAAACATTATGAAGGGTTTTGTGATTTGACTTGTGAAATTTTTGTACTTACTGAGTAATTGATATTGATATGGTGGGATCAGGTTGCACGCTGCAACAGGTGGAATAAGGGTGACATATTGAGGAGGAATGGGTGAATTGATATTGAAATGGTGGGAATGGGGTACACGCCGCAACATGTGTAATAAGGGTGGATTGCTTTGTGAAATAAGGGTGAAGTGTGATTGTGATTATTGTGATATGATAGGATCGGGTTGCATGCCGCAACGCTTTTTATTTATCTTTTGTGTTTATACTATTATGAGGACATAAGGGAGGATTGTGATATGTATGGTGGGATCGGGTTGCGCGCCGCAACAATATGTGTATTTATGCTTTTCCCTGACTGTGTTAGCTGTACGGTATTCTTAATTGCACTTAAGGATTGGTAGTATCTGAGCACTATTGAATTACTTCGGAGAACTATAGTTATTTCTTACGAGTTACTGCTTTATTCTATTCTGTCTTCCTTTTTCTGCTTTTATTATTTATACTGTGCGCACGCTATATTGTGCGTGACCCGCCGTCACTCCTTCGTCGAGGTTAGGCTCGGCACTTACCTTTACAAAGGGTCGGTTGTACAGATACTGCACTCTGCACTTCCTGTGCAGATTTTGGAGCTGGTTCTATTAGTTGTAGGATTTATCAGCTAGGAGACCCAAGGTAGACATGTCGGCGTCCGCAGGCCCTGGCGTCCCCTTCTATACCTCATACTTTACTATTTCTTTATTTCAAAAATAATTGTATTCTTTCAGACTTTTACTTGTAGTAAATTCTAGAATGTTCGTGAGTTGTGACTCCAGATTATGGGTAGTGTATAAACTTTGAAGTTGTTGTACAAATTTTGCGTTTAATTTAATTGCCTATATCTTAATCATTGTTAATTACCGAATTGCAAAGGAATTGGTTCATAATTCTCTAACGTTGGCTTGCGTAGCAAGTATAATGTCAGGCGCAATCACGGTCCGACGGTGGTAAATTTGGGTCGTGACAAGTTGGTATCAGAGCACTAGGTTGCCTAGGTCTCACAATTCACGAACGAGCTTAGTAGAGTCTCGGGGATCGGTACGGAGACGTCTGTACTTATCTCTCAGAGGCTATGAAGTTTAGGAACAAAATATCACTTTTATTCATCTTTGTCGTGCTCCTTTGTTTTCTCAATACCGATTGAACTCTCCTGCTCTTATTCTCTCGCAGATGGCGAGAACGCGTACCGCTTCTTCAGCTAAGCAGCATCCAGAGCCTCCAGTAGCAGCTCCTACGAGGGGCAGAGGTCGAGGTCGAGGCCGTGCCAGACGCTGAGGCAGGGGCAGGGCTCAGCCCAGAGCCCGAGCGACAGCCCTGACAGTGGAGCCTCAGGTAGAGTTCGACGAGGAGGTTCCAGCTCAGGTCCCGGAGGGGTTCATTGCCACCCAAGTGCTTCTTGATGCTTTGGTCCGTTTGGTGGGCCTTATGGAGTGTGTGGCCGAGACTGTCGCATTTCCCATAGCACCGGTCGTCTCTCAGGATGGAGGAGGAGCCCAGACTCCTGCTACTCACACTCCGGAGCAGATGGCTCCCTAGTATCAGACTCTAGCAGCTCGGTCGGAGTAGTTCAGCCGGTTGCTGCGACGCAGACCAATGATAGGTCAGCTATGTCTTCTAGGCCTTGTGGAGATTGGACAGGTTTACTAAGATCTTCCCAGTCCATTTCAGTGGTGCTACTTTAGAAGATCCCCAAGAGTATCTTAACAATTGTCATGAGGTGCTTCGAGACATGGGTATATTGGAGACCAATGGGGTCCACTTTGATGCATTTCAGATGACTGGTTCAGCCAAGAAATAGTGGAGAGAATATTTGGTGACCAGACCAGCTGGGTCGCCTGCTCTTACTTAGGAACAGTTCTCTCAGCTCTTCCTAGAGAAGTTTCTGCCTATCACCTTGAGAGAGGAGCACCGTCGACAGTTCGAGCGTCTCCAATAGGGTTGTATGACAGTTACTCAGTATGAGACACGTTCTGTGAATTTGGCTCTTCATGCTCTTCTTCTGCTTCCCACTGAGAGAGAGAGGGTGAGGAGGTTTATTGACGGACTTGCTCAGCCTATCAGATTGCAAATGGCTAAGGAGACTGGGAGTGAGATTTGTTTTCAGGCGGCTGCTAATATCGTCAGGCGAGTCGAGATGGTTCTTGCATAGAGAGGTCAGGGGTCTGACAAGAGACCTCGTCATTCCGGTAGGTTCAGCGGCGCCTCATCTGGAGGCAGGGGTACTTTCGGTAGAGGCTATCCTCCCAGGCCGTTTCATTCAATGCTTCAGGCATCCCACAGTGCTTTAGGGGGATGTGGTCCTTATGTGCCTCCTTCTGGACAGCCAGCCTACAGTGCACCACCAGCTCGTATCAGTGCACCTCCTATTCAGAGCTATTACCGTGGTCATCCGACTCGTTTAGGTCAGTCTCAGTTTCCACATCCATAGTATCACGATGGATGTTTCGAGTGTGGTGGTTATGGGCATATCGGGAGGGCATGTACGAGATTATTGGGCGTTCCGCCACAGCATCAGGGTTCTCGTGCCATGGTTATAGCACCAGTTGCTGCACCGCCTGCTCAGCCATCCAGAGGCAGGGGTCAGGCAGCCAGAGGTAGGGGCCAGACTGTTAGAGGTAGAGTCAGACCGTTAGAGGTGGAGGCCATCCACCTTGAGGCCATCCCAGGGATATGGTTTAGAGTGGTAGGGGCCAGCCCCGATGTTATGATTTTCCATCCAGGCCTGAGGATGAGTCATCTGACGGTTATTACAAGTACTGTTTCAGTTTGCAGTAGAGATGCTTCAGTTTTCTTTGATCCGGGATCTACTTACTCCTACGTGTCATCTTATTTTTCTTCATATTTGGTTGTGCCTCGTGATTTGACTGCCCCTGTATATGTGTCCACACCTGCGGGGATGTTATTGTTGTTGATCGTGTGTATCGTTTGTGTGTGGTCACTATTGGGAGTCTTGAGACTAGTGTAGACCTTCTACTCCTCGATATGGTTGATTTTGATTTTATATTGGGTATGGATTGGCTGTCATCTTATCACGCTATATTGGACTGTCACGCCAAGGCGATGACCTTAGCCTTGTCGGGGTTGCTTCGATTAGAGTGGAGAGGGACTCATGTCCATTCTACCAACAATGTTATCTCTTATATGAAGGCTTAGTGTATGGTCGAGAAGGGTTTTTTTGGCTTATTTGGCTTATGTTCGTGATTCTAGTGAAAAGATTCCTTCCATGGATTCCGTGCCAGTTGTTCGTGAGTTTTCAGAGGTATTTCCTGTAGACCTGCCGGGGATGCTACCCGACAGGGATATTGATTTATGTATTGATTTGGCTCTGGGCACTCAGCCCATTTCCATTCCGCCATATCGAATGGTCCTGCCACAGTTGAAAGAATTGAAGGAACAGTTGTAAGAGTTTCTTAATAAGGGCTTCATTAGACCTAATGTCTCGCCCTAGGGTGCACCAGTGTTCTTTGTGAAGAAGAAAGATGGGTCTAGGTGGATGTGTATAGATTATCGCCAGTTGAACAAGTCACCATCAAGAACAAGTATCCATTGCCGAGAATTGATGACTACTTGATCAGCTTCAGGGTGCTAAGGTGTTTTCAAAAATTGATTTGAGCTCGGGCTATCATCAGTTGAGGATTAGGGCATCTGATGTCCCTAAGACAGCTTTACGGACTCAGAACGGGCATTCTGAGTTTCTAGTGATGTCTTCTAGGTTGACAAATGCCCCAGCAGCATTCATGGATTTGATGAACAGAGTGTTAAAACCTTATTTGGTCTCCTTTGTGGTTGTGTTTAATGACGACATCTTGATCTACTCCCGCAGTTGAGACTCGAGAGTAGCATGAGCAACACCTTAGGACTATGCTTCAGACTCTGAGAGACAGCTAGTTGTATCCTAAATTTTTGAAGTGCGAGTTTTGGTTGGATTCAGTCCCTTTCTTGGGCCACGTCGTATCAACAGAGGGCATTTAGGTATATCCTAAGAATATTGAGGGGGTCCAGAACTTGCCTAAACCCACTTCATCCATGGAGATCGGAAGTTTCTTGGGTTTGGCAGGTTATTATCGTCGATTTGTGGAGGGGTTCTCATCTATAACAGCCTCGTTGACCAGGTTGAACCAGAAGGGTGCCCCGTTCAGATGGTCAGACGAGTGTGAGTCGAGCTTCCAGAAGATCAAGACATCTTTGACTACAACGCCGGTGTTGGTGTTTCCCACATGTCCAGGATCTTACACGGTATATTGTGATGTTTCCTGTGTTAGGATCGCTGTAGTATTATTTAGGAGGTTAGGGTGATTGCATATGCGTCGTGGCAGTTGAAGGTTCATAAGAAGAATTACCATGTCAATGATTTAGAGTTGGCATCCATTGTTCATGCGCTGAAGATTTGGAAGCATTATCTTTATGGTGAGTCGTGTGACGTCTTCACGGATCATCGTAGCCTTTAGTATTTGTTCAAACAAAAAGATCTAAATTTAAGGCAAAGGAGATGGTTGGAGCTATTGAAAGACTATGATATCACCATCTTGTACCATCCCCGGAAGGCCAATGTGGTGGCCGTTGCATTTAGTAGGAAGGTTGCGAGTATGGGCAGCTTTGCGTTCATTCCAGTCGGTGAGAGGCCACTAGCATCAGATGTTCAAACTTTGGCCAACCAGTTTGTGAGGTTGGATATTTTAGAGCTCAGCCATGTTCTAGCTTGCATAGTCGCTCGGTCTTCATTGTTTGAGCGTATAAGAGATCGGCAGTATGACGACCCTCATTTGTTGGTCCTTAGGGACACGGTGCTGCAAGGTGGTGCCAAACAGGTTACTGTTGGAGATGACGGAGTCTTGAGGATGCAGGGTCGTGTTTGTGTGTCTAATGTGGATGGACTTCGTGATGTGATTCTTGAGGAGGCCCACAGTTCCCGGTATTCTATTCATCCGGGCGCCGCCAAGATGTATCAGGACTTGCGACAACATTATTGGTGGAGGAGGATGCAGAAGGATATAGTTGCTTATGTAGCTCATTGCCTTAATTATCAGCAAGTGAAGTATGAGCATCAGAGTCTCGGTGGTTTGCTTCAGCAGATACAGATACCTGAGTGGAAGTAGGAGCGTATCACCGTGTATTTTGTTGTTAGACTCCCACACACTCAGAGGAAGTTCAATGTAGTTTGGGTCATTGTGAACAAGCTAACTAAGTCAGCGCACTTCATTCTTGTGGCGGTTAAAAGAGATTTACATTCGTGAGATCGTCCGTCTTCACGGTGTGCCCAAGTCTATCATTTCTGATCGAGATACGCAATTCACCTACTAATTTTGGAGGGCAGTACAAGGTAAGTTGGGCTCGCGGGTTGAGTTAAGCATAGTGTTTCATCCTCACACAGACGGACAATCCGAGCGTACTATTTAGATCTTGGAGGATATGTTCTGCGCATGTGTTATAGACTTCAGAGGATCGTAGGATCAGTGCTTGACTCTTGTAGAGTTCGCCTACAACAACAGCTACCAGTCGAGCATTCAGATGGCTCCCTATGAGGCATTATACGGTAGACGAAGCCGGTCGCCAGTTGGATGGTTGTCGAGGGATGCTCGGTTGTTGGGTACTGATCTAGTATAGGATGACTTGGATAAGGTTAAGATTATTCAGGATCGACTTCGCACAACTCAGTCCAGGCTGAAGATTTATGCCGACCGTAGAATTCGGGAGGTTGCATTCATGGTAAGGGAGAGGGTGTTGCTTCGGATATCACCCGCGAAGGGTGTCATGAGGTTTGGAAAGAAGGGCAAGCTAAGCCCTAAGTATATCAGACCTCTTGAGATTCTTCAGAGAGTGGCAGAGGTGGCTTTAAGGCTTGCATTTCCTCTGGGGTTATCAGTAGTCCATCCAATGTTCCATGTGTCCCTGCTCTAGAAGTATCACGGCGATCCATCCCAGGTGTTAGATTTCAGCTATGTCCAGTTGGACAGAGATTTGACTTATGAGGAAAAGCCATTGGCTATTCTATCCCGACAGGTTCTTCAGTTGAGATCGAAGATCTATCCTTCAGTCCGAGTGCAGTAGAGAGGTCAGCCCGTCGAGGAAGCTACTTGGGAGTCCGAGTCGAACATGCAGAGTAGATATCCCCACCTATTCACCATTTCAGGTACTTTTCTATGTCCGTTCGAGGACGAATGGTGGTTTTAAAGGTAATCTTATGATTTAAACCTAATTATGTGATATGAAACCTTTAAAAGTCATGTTTTAGCCTTCCTCGATTTGCATGCGCAGTCTGGGCGTCTTTCCGGTTTTGACGGTCCCGATGGGTCCGTGTCGTAATTTGGACTTGGGCGTATGTCCGGAATCGAAATCGGAAGTCCCTAGCCCGAGTATCGGACTATGTCGAAATTTGAAAGTTGAAAGCTTAATGAAATTGAAGTGTTTGACCAAAGTTTGACTTTTTGGATAACGGGTCCATATTTTTGTTTCGAAATCCGGTATAGGTCTAATACCATATTTGACTGTGAAATTTGATGAAAAATAGAGTTGATTTGACGTGATTCAGACGTCCGGTTGTGAAAATAGGAATTTCAAAGTGTTCTTGAAAATTTCATTCGATTTGGTGTTCAATTCATAGTTCTAGGTGTTATTTTGGTGATTTGATCGCGCGAGCAAGTTCGTATGATATTTTTAGACTTGTATATGTGTTTGGTTTGGAGCCCCGAGGGCTCTGGTGAGTTTCGTATAGGCTACGGAGTGAAAATTGAACTTAGAACATAGTTGGTATTGCAATATCTGGTGCAGGCCTTTGAAAATTCTAGAATGTTCCTTTATTTCGAAAACAATTGTACTCCTTTAAATATCTGGTGCTCCTCAGGTTCCACACTCGCATTTGCGAAGAATAGCTGGGCCTTATACTTTTCGCATTTGCTAACATACGTTCGCAATTGTTCCTTTATTTCGAAAACAATTGTACTCCTTTAAGACTTTTACTTATAGTAAATTCTAGAATGTTCGTAAGTTGTGACTCCAGATTCTGGGTAGTATATATATACTTTAAAGCTGTTATACAAATTCCGCGTTTAATTTAATTTGTTATAGCTTAACTGTTGTTAATTATTAAATTACAAAGGAATTGGTTCATAATTCTCTAACGATGGCTTGCCTAGCAGGTGTAATGTTAGGCGCCATTACGGTACCGACGGTAAAAAAATCCGAATCGTGACAGAATGAATGACCCATCGATTGACTTCACCTTTGCACTAGCAACTGTATTTACTTGTAGCTGAGCTCCTCTTGAGTTCTTACCATAAAAATTTAGCTGGAAGATATACTTTTTCCACAAAAGGGCCTCTTTAAGGGGGTTAATGATTTACATTTGGTCTTAAGCCACGCTACGCAGGTCATTAAGTTCATATTCTTTTTTACATTTGGTCTTAAGCCACGCTACACAGGTCATTAAGCTCATATTCTTTCACATGGTATCACAACTGTGTTTTGTTAAGCTCTGCCATTTCCGTCTTCTAACAAACACCTTTCTCCTAAAAGAAAATAGAAAAAGCAGCATATATATTTTAATCCATACCTAACCGTTAAATCCTATAGTGAACAAAAAGTAAAATAGAACTTTAATAACAAAAATGAAAAGAAGCAAAAACCCAGAACCGGGGGGAGTCTGGTTATTTAATCGTTTACAGAGACCAATTACAGTGAGCTTCTGTGTATCGTATCAATGTCCTGCTCTTCCGAAAATCTAGATGACTCCCAATGGCTTTGGGTAAATTTGAAACTAACAATAGAATTATAGTTACCTATTGATCCCAATATCAGTGTTTCGAAAGAGTAATAAAACTTCTCGAAGTTGCACCAACTTCCAAAAGGAGACTGCATTTGGTTGTGTCAACGAAGGGTAAAGAATCTGACCAATAAAATTAGCTAGGCCAACTACTAAAATTTATGTCCTGCAGCCAAATTCTTGTGAACAAATTGTAGAACCAACTACAAACAGATGTTCACCCAGAAAAACTTCTTTCCTAACGCATTACCATAATTGCTGATACAACATATGTAGTCTGCCTGAAGCAGTTGGATACCAAGCCCATGTAAATCAACAGTAAGAGACAGGTACGTGGTGTATCAACATCTTACTTACATCTAGAGCTAGAGAAATTGGTAAACGGGATATGTACAGAATGGGATTGACAATAGCAAGGTTAATGACCACGCTGATAATTTACATATACTATGTATAGATAGACACGAGGACAGAAATTGACTCCAAAAAGGGGGTCCAAAACTGCAAATATTGAAGCTGCATATATATATGGAGAGACCATCACATCCAGAAGTCAAAAGGGATCTTCAAAAATCCCCAAAAATGCAACACCAAGGCGGATACAAGCCATCTCCTCTACGATCTTATAAACCTGTCAAATAACCAGCAACAGTAGTTAAGTAACTAGAAAGAGCAGATGGAATAACCTCCATCCCTAATTTTCAGGACTATTAAAGAAGAAATGAAGCAGAAAGTAAGAAATCAATTGCTTGCTCTTCCATTTGATTTCTTTTGAATACCTCGATTGAGGAAAATCTAGGATTCTTCTTGACCGGATTCAGAAGGATGTTGCAGACTCTTCACTTCTTTGGCTTCTGAGCCCTCTGCAACAGAGGAAGTGTCTTCACCTTTTGAATTAAGAGTTCCGGGATTCATCCGCTGTACCTCCTCTTTAGTATAGATAAAAATCTTGCGAACCATACCACAAAATTCCCTGTTCCCCAACCAGTGTTAGGCACAGCATAGATAACGTAACAAACACCAAAAACACACAGCAGTGATCCCAAGACACTACTAAATAAGGAAGCAGCTCCAGGAGGAAAGAAAATCATCTCTTTGACGTATAAAAGCAAAGATGGGTAGTACTTACTGCCATGGATCATCTCCAACAAGCATCATGTCACCCTCGTCATCAGTGTACACAACCAGCCAACTCTTACTCCGAGCCTTGAGTTCACCATTAAAATCGAAAAGCTGATCCAGTTCAGCAATTAATTCATCATAATTGTTGAATTTGGCAAGATCCACGGACCTTCCAAGTGCTGTACCCTGTTTGTGAACCTGTATGCAAAAATGAACTGTAAGAAATTTCATTAAAGCAAACAGCCAACGTTATGAGAAAGGAGCAGATTTAAACCTTGGTGCAGCTCCTTGTTGAACTACTATGACCTTTGGCATCCCTATCTCTAGCAGCTAGATGAGAGGTATGAAATTGTTTGTCCTGATCATTAGCTGTAATCCCATCATCTAGCACCTTTGATCCCTTTGATTGCTCAGATCTTTGATCAGAATCCGTAGTAAGGGATTGATGAGAATTTATACCAATATTCATGTTACTTGCTGAGTCCATCAATGAACATTTCCGTGTCATTACAGGATCTGTGCAAACATTACTTGTAAGGGGAATGCCAAAGAGTTTGCAGTTTCCCTCTTTGGGTTTTACAGCCTCGGGTTTCTGTACTACAGTGGGTTTATGCATCAATTCTCTTGAATGAGAGGAGAGCTGAAAGTAAGGCGACACTGATTGAGGCATAAACCAGCTTCCCTGCTGATTGTCAACTCTATGACCAGGAAGGACTGAAAACTCGCCAAAACCACTATACCTAGCATCTCCCTGCATTTGATAGGGAGTATCACCACCTTGACCAGGAGCTTTTGATCCTGAATCCATCAGATTAAGAGAGAGACTGGAAGACAACAGAGACCATGGCTTTCCCAGTAAGCTGAAATCCTTTTCCTGGTCTTGTGCTTGTCGCTTCACCAAGCTAGCACCAAATACTGTTTGGTCCGCAGAGGGTAAACAGAACCCATGGGAGGAGTTATTTTGCACTCCAAAACCTGATAATAGATCTGTGAGAGATGACTCAGGCCTCCCTAAAGGTAACCATTTGTCTGAGAGATATCTTTTCGACGCAGAATGATTATCAATCTTCTCATCATCCACTGATGGCGGCCAAATCATCGGTTTCTCAGATACGTCCGAGTCATGACTTTCTGCAAAACCGCCTCTAAAGGTCGATAACTCTTGACCTTGCAAGACCCTCGAAAACCCACTGGCTTGTGAAGGGTCTGCCGTTATTCTGGATGAACCTAAAAAAAATCCGAAAATGCATGACAATTACTTAGCTTGAGTCTGAGACTTAAAAGGAGTACAAGATACAGAATAAAAAAGATCAGATGAGATATCCACCTTCCCTAGTGAGGACAGATGAATCAGGTGATGAGGGCAAAATGCTGGATCTAGGCCTTTTTGGCCTTGCAATTGGAGGTGCATTAAGTGCAGGAGGGCTAAGAGCTGGCTCTATTTTCCAGGGTGAAACTCGGTCTGGCCTGGGAATGGTAGAATTTTCATCCCACCGAACCTTTAAAAACCATTAATGAATGATTTTTAGTGTGATATCACTGATATGAGGTAAAAGAAACAATAAAACCACGAAAATAAAATGAATACTACCTTCAGACATCTCCACTTGGACTCGGGCCACCTTTTGGGATCAGAATCTTCCGTGCCAACTATAGTTCCAGTAAACCTATAACGTTGTAAGTAAACTAAATCAGAGAAGTGAAGAGAAAATACCCTGTTACAGAGAATTGAATCACATTCTAATAATTTAACCGTAAAACACAGAGGGGTCAAGATTAGAACCAGTAAGTCAGATATTTAAACAGTAAAAAGATGATCTCTATTGATGGTAAACTAAACTGCAGCATACCTCTGCTCTGGAGCTTCTTCTCCTTCAAATCTCATCTTAAACCTCATTCCAATAGAGTAATTGTTTTTCACGGCCTCTATATACTGGTCATATGGAACTATAAACTCAGCAGGGCTTGTCCTGTAAGATGCAAACTAAGTTGGTAAGGAATACTAATCCTTTTGTCAGTGTTACACCAACAACAATTCAAGAACCTACTTATCACCCAGCTTCCCCCCATGAATGAACTTTAAAATACTGCAATTATCTGATTGTTAGGTGCCATCGAAGATATGAAGCATCCAGTTATTTTAGATGGCAACCAATTAGATAAAATGTTTTCCCAAATGCACAGATGACAAGCAATGAAACAACAAGACTAAATGTAGCATTTAACTCTACAACTTATAATCAAAGATCTCTAGTTATGGCCTTCAAGTAGGTGCTTTGATTGATCGTTACAGACCAGGTACCTTGGTTTGTAATACACGGTGAACATTGTTTTTGTTTGAATGGCATGCCAAGCTGTCGCGAGTACACCGAGATGCATGCTATGACTTGATATCACCGATGATGGAGCATTTCCCTGCTGTCTCATGGCACGTCTAACTCCAACACGAAGCTCCCCATTCTCACCTCTAAGGTAGCACAACGCAAAAGATCAGACTCTACTTAATGGAGCAAATAAATTCAGAGGGTTGTGCCAGACGAACCTAAGAAATATGAATGCATCCCCAGCAACAAGCCTTTTTGAACTAACGAAGACACTCCAACCGCTCTGAAGAAGATGCCTCCTTGGTTGGCCTGGAGTTCAAATGCTTGGGTGAGAAACAAAGCAGAGGATAAACAAGCCCACCCTTTTAACAAAGGCATTTCACTGCACCAAAAATAAAGCAACATGCTACCATACTTCCAAAGACAAAGCTTTATACACAGAAAAGGGAAAGAGAAAGTTTACAACCTCGGTCTATAATTACAGAGGCAGAAATTTGTTAACCAACTTCTCCCCTCCCCCTTCACACTCCCTATCAAGTCATCTGCTTAACATTTTTACAAGTTCCACAGACTTATAGCAATTTTCATTAGGACGCGTGATTACAAGAATGCAACTGGCATGTTATACCGTCAGTAGGATTTGATAGGTAGAATGCGCTATGTGAAAGTGCATCTTACATTGTCCAAAAAGTCTCAAAGGGCATAAATTGACCAAACAGGGTGGAGGTGGTAAGCTTTGTAGACATAAGATGATTAAGAATATACTATGCATCATACCGCGGAATATATGCCTGAAGCGCCACTCATTCCCATGTAAATCCTTGGCCACCAACTCCTGTGTTGGAGGCTGTCGAGACATATCCTGTTACAGATGCAAATTAAAAACTATAAGCCACTGCATTTCCCCAAAAACTGGACAACGAATCCATAATAACTGAATTCTTCTAACCAGTTGGGGGAGGCATTCATCAGCATGCCGTCTCAAGACAGAAAATCCACCATGAGTGCTTGTATCGGATGCTGTTAGTGTCTTACAAAAAGAGTGTACATGAAATCGTGGTGGAGGAGGACGCATAGATTCCTTCTTCACAGTGTTCTCATCTTGCTACAACAGTCATTTCAGAACATAAGATAAAATTACAACTGGAACTTCAAAATTCAAGATTCAAATAGGTGTACATACTTTATTCAACATAAGATCAGAAAACTGAAAATTGAAAAAAAAAAGAAAAAATTTAATTACTGTAAACATAATGGTAAACATACATTTGGCTCCGGCATCAAAGTCACTTGTGCAAACACCTCATCAGTATCTGGTTCAGCCTGAAACTCACTCAAAAGTCAACACATAAACACCAACAAAGTACAATCCTGTATAGATAAGAATGTCCATAAAAGGGAAAAAGTATGGTTTGCTAAAGTACCCACACACTAACGCAACAGCATGAAGGAAATCATTACCTTCAACAGGACGTTAACCACGCGGCATAGGATCTTAGAAGGAAGATTATACAAAGGCATCTGCTGATCAGCCACTTGATTAGTTGATGCTTCAACCTATCATACAAGGATCATGATTGAATTTAAGGTATCAAGCTACATAAAAATTACCGGGAAAAAAACAGAGTATTACGAAAATGTATGTTCAGCAGTGCAGTTGAAAGTGAAATTGCAAACGGGATTTCCATAAACCTGAGGTCGAATACGGATTAAAAGAATTTGAGAAACAAACCTGCTCGATATGACCTTGAGGAAAGTAGTACACCAGCTCACCCTCACGAGGAACCGTCACAAGTGGACCGGCACACGCGCGCCAAAGCTCCGTGTACAACGCTGTCTCAGCATCAACTTTGTAAACAAAAACAAAACACAAATTAGCGAATTCACTGGAAAACTCCGACTTACGGAAGAAATCACTCCAATTAACAGCAAAAAATCCGGTCTAGTACCTTTTCCGACAACGGGAGCACTCCGAACAGTCTCTGAGACCGGCCTTGAGCCATCAATTGGCTCGCTGTAACCTTTAATTGATACATCTGAAGTAGACATTTTCCGTGCAATATTTCTCAACACAGATCTCTCATCTCCAAGCACAAATTAATTCTCAACAAAAGGAAACTTACTTCTCACAAATTAACTCCAAATTCACCAGACAAAATCACTGGACTGTACCAAATTAACACTGGTAAACAAATCAGACCAAAAATAGCAATCAACTCACTAGGTACAAGTTCAACAACTTTCTCACTCTAATTTCTCTCTATATATCAGCAAAATATTTTGTATATGGGGAAAGAGCGAGAGCCTTTCGATAGGGGAGCTCCTTCATGTAGTGATGAGAGAGAGAGAAAGAGAAAAGCATTGAGGGGAAAGAGCGAGAGCCTTTCGATAACCAAAGGGGTCAAAACGGGTGCAGCAATCATTTCAACCGCGGTCCAAAATGTAACCCGAGTTAGGAAACTTCCTATAGCCCGTTGGTTTCTGTCTTTTCAACCGGGTATAGCCGGTAGTCAAGACACTGTCTGGGGGGACAAATCATAAAGGGATATTAACGGCGTGTACAGTTAGACGTTAGGCGCTGTCGTATTCTCATTGGCCTGAAAGCTGACGACGTCTGCCTTTTGCCGTTAATAGAATATTACTACTACTATTCTGTTATTATGGGGACGCGGCCCTGTCGTGCTATTAACGGGCAATGTAAGATGGGATAGGGAGGGGGTTAAGTACGCACCAGCCATTCCTAAAAGTGGCGCACGTTAACCGTGGTTACTTTTTAATTAAATGTACTCTCTCTCTCTCTTTTTCACTATTTTGTAGGCTTTTTTAATATGATTATTACAAGACGTCTCTCTGCGTATTACTCGTGCCTCCAAGATACCTGCAAAACACCATGCCAGCAAGGAAAGCATGGTTCCGTCTTTTTTTTTTAACTGCATATAAATATGTTTTGCTTTTTCCCCCAATGAATAATTAAATCATTAACTTAAGTTATATATTAGGGTTATGCATAATTTGATAAATACCGAACCACCATATCAAAATCGAAATTTTGATATTTGGTATTTCATATTTTGGTACTCGGTATAATATTTGGTTTAACTTTTAAAAAATTGCATTAGGTATGCTATTTGATATTTTAAAATGAAATACCGAAATTACGATACCACACCGAAATATATATTATATTGCACATAATACACGTATATTAATTATAACATAAATATAAAGCATCTAAAATTTTGTTTTCCTTTATTTTTTAAGCTCATCAATAAACTTTAAACATGTAACAAAACATTTCTAGCGTTCAAATTTATTCCTTTATGTACGGTTTTCTATATCTGGTTTTATATTTGCTGGTTTTTGATAAAACTTTTGTCAAAAAACTTTTTTAATATTGTACTCTTGAGTATTTTAATTAAGAATATTACAATCTACGACTTTATGTACTAGTCAGCATTCAAACTCAATAAACCGAAGTTGTCGAACCGAATAAACCGAAACGTAAAGGTGAAGAATCAAACCATACCGGATTTAATTATGCACGGTATTGGTATATCATTTTAAGAAACCGAATACAAAAAATACCGAACTAAAATATCTAAATACCGTAGCGTACCAACCGACGAACACCCTTATTATATATACACTCAGAAATCGTTAGTTGATGGATTTGTTTAACAAAAATTATAATGCATAAATTATTGTACGAAACTCAATAATATAAATATTGTTACGTAAAAATAAATAATACAAAGATAATATATGAAGAGTAAATCATACGTCTGATTATTACAGAATAACATACAATAACAATAACAAACTTAGTATAAACACACGTAAATTATTACTAGATTAATAAATGATATGTTTATAGGGATTGCCTATTTGTGAGGGAATGTTTGTCTTAAGATGCTCTCATTCACGTATTGTCAATACACATATATTTGTTCTATTTTCGGTTTCGTATAAAATAACATTGTAAATGAATGATTCATAGTCACAAGGTAACTCTAGATAATTGTGTATCGAAAGTTGCACTAACAATCCAGAAAATAAAGTAACTAACATGGTCTATCCAATTATATTTTATACTATTAGTGAAAAAAAGTTAGTACTTACATTATTTATATACATATAATTAAGTTAAATTCATTAAATTGTATAACTAGGAGATTGATGATGTATGTATTGAATGTACCATAAGGATAATGTGTCCTTATTTTCCGCAATATAAAGTTATTTTCATGGCTTTCTTTAACTCATGTAGAGCATTGCCGACAGGTTCAATTAAACTCATAATTTTTTACGCGAAATAAAAATTTGTATATAATAATTTATTAAAATTGTAAAAATAGTAGATATGAACTCATAATATCAAAGATATATGGGTTTAATGCTAAAAACTTCAAAAGTTGAAATTCATAGGATTTAAATCTTGGATCCGCCTCTGTTTAAATTTACACAAATAGCATATCATACTCATTGGTTGTTTTTTCTAGCCATATACACAAATTATACATTCATTATACATAATTATACAAATATAATACATAAATTATGCATAGATTATATCTCACAGACTATTTTATAAATTTAAGCGGTTGGGTGGACGGCCATTTGAGTTAATACTTTTTTTTTAAACACGTAACATAAACTAACTCCTTCTAGCGACATTAAATATGATGTAATAGAACTGTTTAAATCGTACGCGTTAAAATTGAAAGCTAAAACGATTATGATTAGGGGTGTTTGTGGTTCGGTTTGGATAGGCTTTTTCCTAAAAAGAAACCAAATCAAGTAAGTCGGTTTTTCAAATATTATAACCAAACCAAACAAATTAAGTCGGTTTTTCTCGATTTGGTTTATGTCGGTTTTTCGGGTTTTTTGGTTATTTGTTGGCTTTTTCTTAAATATAAGACATACACTACCAAACACATATTTTGGCGACCACATTTTCAAGGTGACATTATCAAATCAATTGCCCTTTGAGAAATCTATTATTTACTAAAATATATTGATGATAATTGAATCAAATAGTGATGAATAATTTTAGGACTCAATTAAAATATATTTTTTTAACATGAAATGGATTCTTACATTTAACAAAAAAAAACTACCAATCAAACCAGAATATAAAGGTAAAGAATTGTACTAAAAGTGCAAACGATTAACATTCACCGTAAAATTTATGAAACTTTGTATAAATATATACATATATATATATATATATATATATATATATATGTAATAATAAATTTGAAATAGCTACTCCTATAGTCGGTTTGGTTCGGTTATTTTTTATTAAAACCAAAATCAAACCAAATTTGATCGGTTTTTAAAATTCAAAACTAAAACCAAACCAAAAAGTATCGATTTTTTTGATCGATTTGGTTTGATTTTTCGAATTTTTATGAACACCCCTAATTATGATCATCAAAATAGTTTAATACATCTTTGTAACGAATTGCTTGTTCATTTAACTTTGTTTTTATTGTACGTAATAATAACGGATACGCAGTAGGGGAAATTAGAAACGGAGGCATTGCATTATTACGTTGTATTATCACGCAATAGCTCAACAGGGAAATGCCAATCACGTGCGGGAAGGAGAAATAGAGTGCGGTAGAGCATACAGTAAGATCAAGTCATGCAGAATGGGACCCAGCTGATTTTGTCTACTCTACTCACAGTGTGTGGTCTAAAGCTACCACCAGTGGCATCTTTGTGGAAAGCGCTTACAAAAAAAATAAAAAATAAAAAAAAATATTTTTTGTTTTTAAGTGTTACTAGTAATTATTCCCTTATTTCAAATTAACAGTCATTTTAGCTTAAAAAACTATTCTAAAATATTATAAATTTAGAAATCAAGACTAAAATATTAATAATTTCTACGATTAAAGAAATAGTAATGAGAATGCACATTATTTAAGAGGAAAAATCAACGTACAATTATTTAAAACAAAAACGGAGGAAATAGCAAAAAGTATATGTATTTATGTGTTCTTATGTTAATTTAAAAATGTTCAATTTAACCAAACACCACGATGTCTCTATCATTTTTTGTGGTCTCCACTCGTTCACAAGCAAAGTATTTTTTCCATAGAAAATTCTTTTCTTTTCTATTTTTCCTTTTAGCTTTGCCACATTAAAAAGTCCTACCCCTAAATGTTACCTTTAATTTTCCATAATGATATAGATGTTATAGGGTGCCCAATTGCCCCAAACAATGCATGGTGGTTTGGTGTTTGGTTAAAGTTCTTACTCTAATAAGGAAATAAATAAAGTATATAGCACTGCCACACCAACACTAGCTGGTCAAGTGGTTGTAGGTAAATAATACATATTCCTTGACCAATATATGTATTTGACGATATCACAAATATGTAATTTCAAAATATTGTTCTTATCTTATCGGGACAAAAAATATGTGGAGCTCAGATATTTTTGGAAGCACAGCGGATTCAACATTCATTTGCTGAAATAAATTTCTTAAAGAACTTAATCAATAAATTAAACAAATATAGTAGGAATTAGGGGGCATATATGGGAAGGACTAACTTAGCTAACAGGAGAAAATGTTGATTAACACGTAGGAAAATAACTGTATTGGCCAAAATTCGGGTCGATCTTATAACGATAATGGTCGAGGTCGAGCCGCAACTCGACCCACGAGTGGAATCGGACCCCTTAATTCGGACATTGACGTCGATGATGGCGGCCGAAGTTCTAGTCGTAAATAGGGAATATTCCAACAGAATATTTTTCATTGATACTTTCTAGGGTTTTCAGAGGATTGTCTCCTATAAATAGAAAGGGATAGAAAAAGGGAAGGGAGACTTTTTTTGTACTATGAGAGCTATCTAAAGAACATATTCACTTTGTCTTATCCATTAACACTAACATTGTAAACCACTTTTCTAAATATTATAGATCCAAGATTCTTGAATCTCTTACTTTAATGAATATTTCATCAGCTGACAAACGAGGTTTCCAATATACAACACACGACATTTGGACATGTGGTTTGTGGTTATTACATTTATTGTCATTGCATGCATCTAATTCTTATTTTTTGCACACTACTTATTGCCAATCATTCTCAATTCAAGAGGGTGACATTTACTGTAGCATCATTATCTCACCCGAGAACTTCTATTTTTTCTAGATCTAATAAGTTATTAAGCTTAGCTTAGATTAACTCAACATAAAACTATTTGTTAAGGATCTTTAATACGTAATTTAAATAACTTACGAAATAATTATAAGTGAATTTTTAGGATAAACATAATATAATTAGTTAAAAATATCAATGTACATAACCAAAATTTATTTCATTTGATATTTTGAATCCAGCTGTATGTTATAAAGCGAGAAAAATGTAAGTAAGATATTGCAAGTTGGTGTTCGATTATTTAAGAAGTATTAAAGCTATTTTAGGACAAACATAGAAAAATTGTGATCATAAATCAGGGTAATCAATGTGCCCCCACATACCTAGTAAATTGACACTTTAGTTGTCCATCTTTCCAAATATTCATATGAGGTCTTGTTTCCTTTTCAATTACCTGTTTGCCATATTTCTAAAATAGAAATTGATGGAACTAATCGTTTGGGAACAAAAACATACCTGTGCAGTTTTCTGTATTGAATTCTTCCGCTACATTGGATTCAGTATATTAGTGTTTTAAGGTCGTTAAAAAGAAAATACCCGCCTTTAAGTAAATTATACACATTTTGCGCATAAATGATGTTCAGATGATCGTCAATGGTAGTATATGACATTTTATTTTCTCCTCCGATGTTCGATATTTATATTTTAGCCAGATTAAATAAAAAACACGAAGAGAAACGCACCCTATAAAAACGAATAGGGCAGATCGGTAATTACGTGTATAACGAATAGGGCGGGTTACATTAGAAAAAGGTGCCTTCAGTGGAAATAATCATAAAGCTTAAGTGATATAAAGTGAAACTATTACTTTAACCCCACAGTTCAATTCATTTGATTCTAAGAGAAAAAGATTATATCAAAATTGAGACAAAAATAAAAAGAATTGTGCAGCTTATGTTAGTTGATTCATTGTTGTTATTGCTAAGTCGTAATCAATTTATCGGGACTTAAATTTAGTTGTCGCAACTCCCAATGAAGACCAGATGCTAACCTGTGTTATGTTACTGAAAATATCGTAAGAATCCTAGTGCTAAATATCCAGATAATTTGGGACGAGAGGCGGATTCAGGATTTGATGTTTATGGATTCCTACCGTAATTTCAAATTATATGAAATAATATCTAGGTTCATAGTTAAATATCTACAAATTTAATGAATTTCTTAATATAAATATAGAGTCTACACAAAAGTTACTGAGTTCCCGGAACCCGTAGCCAATGCTTTAGGTCCGCCCCTGTTTGGGACTAATGTTCACGTCAACGAATTTGAGACCATAAGTCTAATTGTCATAAGCCAAATTAATGCACCGATAGGACACGAATTATAGATAATGTAACCTTTTTTTTGCTTTAAACACTAGTATATCTATACTATATTAAAAGCATGAAATTCTTAGTGAAATATCGTTCGTTTTTTTTTAATCGTTTTAAAATAGAGTTCACGTTGAACAAAATAGTCATTTCATCACTTTTTTAATATTTAGGAGTTTGGAATTAGCTAAATACTATATCTATATTATATTAAAAGCACGAATGCCCTTAGCGAAATGTCGTATGTTTTTTTATCGTTTTAAAATAGAGTTCACATTGAGCAAAATAGTCATTTCATTACTTTTCTAATATTTAAGAGTTTGAAATTAGCTAAAATTATGATTATTATATTTTTTTTTCCTATTTGGTTTGTGAAGGAAGTCCGATTATTTAGGACTTTAAAGATCATTAAGTTTTTACCTTATACAATTTTTATTGGATCTACATAACATAACTATAATACTTTTTATGTTAATATTTTCTAATATCTATGTTATCTTAATTCTAACATAAATAAAGAGATTGATCAGAACGAAACTAATTACCTTATACGCATATTAAGTAGTCTAACCCAAACATTAAAAAGAATAGAACGCAGCAAACTTCACTTTCAGAAAATTCTTTTACAATTGTTATCAAATTACAAGTGGTAGTATTTTGAGTTTGAACAAATCCCATCCTTTTCAAATATTAAGAAAATTTTAACTATTAAATCTTTACTTATTTATCTATCTTCTATACTATATTAAAAGTACGAAGACCCTATCGAAATGTCGTTCGCCTTTTTTACCCGTCATAACTACATTATATGTTAGATATACTTGTAATTGTAATCATCAAAGTTTTTTTGTTTGGCCAAAATCAAAAAATGTTGCGCGCTTCCTTTTAGATTTAGAATTTACTTAGGATTCTTACCTTACGTTTTTTTCCTTTGGTTTTGTTTCCTTTACTTTTAGGATTCTTTGGATCTTTTGGTTTTAATTATGGTATTGCCTTTTTTCTATTTTTTTTGGTATCAGTTTAAGATGCAATTTTTATTGTCTTTTTTATGTAGGTTTAGGATTTAATTTAATATTGGTTTATCGATCATAATTCATGGTAACATTGTGTTGTTGGGTTTTTTTAAGTATTAATGATTTATTAATGCTTAAAATAGGGTAAATGGAAAATAGAGGGAAAAATGAAATATTTGAGTAATATTTGAGTTTCCCTCCTTAATTGTCCCACATAGGAAGAGGAAAAGACTTTTGATGGGTATATAAGCAATTGCTCTTCTTCTAGCTAATAAAGAGTTGAGAAGAAAGCATTGTTGATAAGTTCTGGTTTGCCACAGAACTTGTGGGGGAAGCCATTCTTACGGCTAATCGAATATTTAATCGAGTGCCCCATAGCAAAACACAATCCATTCCATAGGAAAAATGGAAAGGAAGGAAGCCCAACTTGAATTATTTTAAAGTGTGGGGGTGTTTGGCAAAAGTGCAAGTTCCTAAACCCATAAGGGTAAAAATAGGACCGAAAACAGTTGATTGTGTTTTCATAGGATATGCGACAAATAGTAAAGCATATCGATTTCTGGTACATAAATCAGAAAATCCTGATATTCATAATAGTACGGTTATAGAATCAGATAATGCTGAGTTTTTTGAAAATATATATCCGTATAAAAAGGAATGTGAGTCGATTGGTGAAAGATCTAAACGACCTCGGGAAGAAACAAAAGAAAGTACACTTAATCAGGAGGATCCAAGACGTAGTAAACGTCAAAGAACGTCTACTTCATTTGGACCAGATTTTGTGACTTTCTTGTTAGAAAGTGAGCCTCAAATATTTAAAGAAGTTATGTCTTCTTCGGAATCATTGTTTTGGAAAAAGGCAGTCAATAGTGAAATAGAATCCATATTGAACAACCATACATGGGAATTGGTTGATCTTCCTCCTGGAAATAAACCGTTGGGTTCTAAATGGATCTTTAAGAGGAAAATGAAAGATGATGGCACTATTGACAAGTTTAAGGCAAGACTTGTGGTCAAAGGATATAGACAACGAGAAGGTCTTGACTATTTCGATACATACTCTCCAGTTACAAGAATTACGTCCATAAGAACGGTGGTAGCGTTATCTGCAGTTTATGGTCTTGAAATTCATCAAATGGATGTTAAGACGTCCTTCTTAAATGGAGAGTTGGAGGAAGAAATCTACATGGAACAACCTGAAAGGTTTGTGGTTCCAGGTAAAAAAAAGAAGGTATGTAGACTTGTTAAGTCCTTTTACGGACTAAAACAAGCACCCAAACAATGACATGCGAAATTTGACCAAACAATGTTGTCAAATGGTTTTAAAATAAATGAGTGTGATAAATGTGTGTACATTTAAAAAAATTCAAATCACATAGTCATTGTTTGCTTATATGTGGATGATATGTTGATAATGAGTAATGACATTGCCAACATAAATGCGACTAAGCGCATGCTAACAAGCAAGTTTGATATGAAAGACTTGGGAGTTGCTGATTTAATTATGGGAATTAAGATCCATAAGACTTCTCAAGGTCTGGCATTGTCACAATCTCATTATATTAAGACAATACTTGAAACATTCAAGCACTTGGGTTTTAAAGTTGCAAAGAATCTAATTGACGTGAATCTTGCATTAGCAAAGAACAAAGGCCAAACCATATCACAATTGGATTATGTTCGTGTGTTGGGATGTTTAATGTCCATCATGAATTGTACACGACTAGATATAGCTTGTGCTATAAGTAAATTGAGTCGATATACGAGCAATCCATGTCAATCTCATTGGATGGCCATGAAACGAGTTTTGGGGTATTTAGTACATACCCAGGACTTTGCTTTGCACTAAAGTAAATCTCTTGTGGTCATTGAGGGATACTGTTATGCAAATTGGATCACCGGATCAACTGATTCCAAGTCCACAAGTGGATATGTATTCATTATCGGTGCAGGAGCGGTATCTTGGAAGTAGTCCAAAAAAACTTGTATTGCCCGCTCTACAATGGAGGTTGAGTTCATAGCCTTAGATAAAGCCGGTGAAGAAGTTGAATGGCTCCGTAATTTCTTGGAAGATATTCCATTTTGGCCCAAACCGTTGGCACCATTATGCATACATTGCGATAGTCAAGCGGCAATTGGAAGGGCTGGGAGCGTTATGTATAACGGTAAATCTCGTCATAAACGACGAAGACATAAAACAGTTAGGCAATTACTCTCTAGAGGAATTATCACTATTGACTATGTAAAGTCAAGTGATAGTGTGTCGGATCCACTTACAAAAGGCCTAACTAGAGAGGTAGTTGAGAAATCATCAAGGGGAATGAGATTATGGCCAAAAATAAATCATAGTGGTAGTAACTCTACATAGAAGACTGGAGATCCCAAGATCTAGGTTTAAGGAGATCAAACAAAGTCATTAATGACGGTTCAATATTGTCAACTAAAATTTTGTTCCATTCTCGTGATGAGACAATGTTCAGTATCAAGGATAAAGCATTAAGGCTTTTTAAATGATTTCTAAATTTGATANAAGTGTTAGCCGCTTCAAGGAGAATTTTGCAAGGCCAATTCCCTATGCACTTATGAAACCATGCCGTGTTTATGGCTGAAACGAACACAACAATGAGAACCAAAGACGGTTAAGGATTGGTTGTGTGACTTGTGATTGTCTAGGCATACACCAAAGTTCGACGGTTCAAAGATATCAAATCTACCGATTGATCGAGTCTATCCGACATAAGTTCACTACGGAAAGTTCAAAGGGAAACCTACTTATCCATATGCAATTAATCCTTGCTTGCGAATCACACAGTTTTTCATGCATACTTCCGTGATATAGCCATTCCCCATTCATGTGGGGGATTGTTTTTTTTTTAAGTATTAATGATTTATCAATGCTTAAAATAGGGTGAATGGAAAATGGAGGGAGAAATGAAATATTTGAGTAATATTTGAGTTTTCCTCCTTAACTGTCTCACATAGGAAGAGGAAAAGACTTTTGATGGGTATATAAGCAATTGATCTTCTTCTAGATAATAAAGAGTTGAGAAGAAAGCAAGCCTCGCGTCGTCGTTGTCACTCGGCTCGGCTCGGCCTTAGATTCAGATTCGGATTCGGATTTGGTCAATCGATCGAGAGATTATTTTTTGGACCAAATTTATTTGTTAATAGTAAATATTAACAGAAATGTTATTAAATATTTGTTTTAATAACAAAATATTAATATTAAAATAAATATTAATATTAAATCCATTTCAGTTATTATCCAGAATTTAGTTTTCTGTTTTGTAACAGAAAATTAACTACCCTTCAATTTTCCCTCTTTATTATTGAGTAAATAGCCAATTATGTCATGGCATTTACTCTATGGGCGTTTTTGCAAAAACAGCCATTCTGAAGAGTTGCACCTCTTCAGATTTCAGCCCAACTTTGGCTATAAATACAAGTCCATTCTCTCAGATTTTACATACTAATTTCTGAGTTCTCCTCCTTCTTTCTGCATACTTTCATCTTCAAAGAAAGCAAGTAAGTGTGATTTGCTACCGAACTTTGAGTTCGCTGAAACACTGGGGTTTGAAGTACCACTACACCAATGTGTAATTCGTTCTATCTTGGGAGGAAATAATCCATAACCTTGGGTGCCTTAAGGAAACACTATGAATTCAGTGGGCTCGAATTGATTTTCATTACGTTTACATTTTTGTTTATGTTATTTTATTTTCTCCAGAATTATTTTACAAATACAGATTTCTAACATGCGTCTCACTTTATTTATGTTTAGGATTCAATTTAAGTTTGTAAAATTTTAGAATCAAAATAGTTAAAAATAAGAAGGGGCTAATACCTTCTATAAAAGAAGTCATTATTCTACATTCTTTATTATAAATTATTTATAGTATCAACATACGTATAGGTAAATTTGCTTGTCAATTTAGGTAAAAACTTTTACCTTGTTCTATATTCTTGAAGTTATGTAATCATGGTCATTAATGCATTAGTGAAAAAAAATTACATATTGAAAGTTTGTCAATTATGGTTTTATTTACAATGTCCTATATATGATCATTCGTTTAAAATTAATTCATATACGAATGTTGTACATGTTCTTTGGATCGTCGCATTCATCACATAAAATTGGTTCGATTTTCTAACTCATATAAATTGAATATTTTATTAATTTAAGATTATTTGCACTTTGTGTTTGATAGTTTTAATTACTAATTGTTATACCACCTCCAGTTGCTCTATTTTGTAAGAAAAAAGTTAAATCTGATTACCTCTTTTACTATAGTTTACATGTCACAACATTAAAATTTATATTCTTAAAGAATAGTCCTCGGCAATTGGTACTCTTGCATCTACCCAAAATTTCGACAATTTTTATTGGTTCGGGTAAATAACTTTCCTTATCGATCTCTTAAATAATATTTTATTTTGTTAGCAATGTTGTGATGTTTAATTTATTACATTATGAAAATAATATATATATATATATATATATATATATATATATATATATATATAT